>JAOTRH010114837.1:0-15120 GCA_034768845.1 Heliamphora exappendiculata
GCATTGGCCACCAGTGGGGGCTTTCCATGAAGTTTGTAGCACTCACTACGAATGTGCCCCTTAATCCCGCAATAATGACACGTACGGGTCTCGCGACCACTATCACGACCCCCTCCACGACCAGACCTACAACTACCACGACCACGGCCTCGACTGCTGCAGTTGCCATAAATACTTACTATAGCAGATTGGTCAGATGCCTTAACAGGGGATACAGTAGAGCCACGAAAGTCATCCCGACGAGATGCTCGACTTAGACGTCGGAATGTCTCGAAAAGAGTAGGAATATCTACCCCGGCAAGGATCTGAGAACGCGCCGAGTCGAACTCGGAGTCCAAACTGGCTAAGAAGCACACCACCAGTAGTTGTTGTCTCTGCCGCTGAAACTGAGACAACTGATTCGTGAATGGAAAGAGCCGGTCAAATTCGTCTGCCAAAACCTTGAATTACAGAAAATGATCCAGAAGCGGCTTTCTGGATTGCTGAGACTGAAAGAAGCCTTTCATAACGTCATATAAACGGGAAAGGTCATTGGTGGATGAATAAATTGACTCTAATGAGGACCAGATCTCTCGTACGGTATCAGTGTTAACCACCAAGGCTGAACTGAAGGTTCCATTGAATTGAGTAATTGACTGAATATCCGAGCATCGTCCCGAGTTTAGGTCCAAAAGGTTGCTGAGGTCTGAGATGGAAGATTATCAAATAAGTGGGAATCGAGCTCCATTCCCTGAAGCGACTTTAAAACACTTTTATTCCATAATGTATAACTGTTGGCGCCATCAAGTTGCCGGTCTACCAACCATGTGGATGAGGAAAACATCTCTGTGGTACGCTGCCGACCTGCTTCAACCCGGGATTCGCGGGTCAAGGAATCCTCCGACATCCTTGTTTACCAACAAGGGGACCAAAAAATACCACAAAAGAAAACACAAGTCTCAAATCACACGGAGGTATAACAAAGAACCACACCGGACCCTCGCAGCATCATCAAACTCGCAGATACCATGGAGCTACACTGGCAGACTGATGCAGTGAGGGAACGAGAGAGAAAAGTCAAGCCGAGTAACTATGAAGGGGTCTACAGAGTCTGTCGCAAGCCCTGGAGAGGCAAACGGTGGTTGTTGGAGGCAGACGAGGGCTTGTCAGTGGTCGGCACAGGCCCTGGAGGGGCTGACGGCATGCGACGTCCCCTCCTTGAAGGACTAACGGGAGTCGAAGCCACCTTAGGAGGGTCCGGCGAAGGTCGTTGACACCCCTGGAGGGGTTGACGAGGGAGATTGATGCGCCTGGAAGGTTGACAGGTCGACGCACGTTTCTGGGATAGCCGACGGTGGTTGGCGTGAGCTCCTGGAAGGTCGACGAGGGTCGGCGACGACGGCGGGAGGACCGACAGGGGACGGCGAGGGTCTGCGGCTAGGGTTAAGTGGTGGCTGGTTTTGGTGGAAGCTAGGGTTTGTGATAAGCTAGGGTTTCATGGCTCTGATACCATGCTATAAAAGAGAAAGAATATAGAAAAGCGTGTATTCTCATTGTGAGATATACACGCGTATTTATTAAACACTGAAAGTATACAGCAGATACTGTGGGCTTCTTCACATGATATTATTAATACTAAATATATATTAATACTAAATATATTTAACAGGTTTATGGTTCCCAATCGTTCTGCTCAA
Source organism: Heliamphora exappendiculata (assembly GCA_034768845.1). Lineage (NCBI taxonomy): Eukaryota > Viridiplantae > Streptophyta > Magnoliopsida > Ericales > Sarraceniaceae > Heliamphora > Heliamphora exappendiculata. The sequence goes on from JAOTRH010114837.1 coordinate 1,677, forward strand.
AAATTTAGTGGGCCAACCTAACTTCCAATGACCAGAATGGGAGCTTAAACATTTTGTTATATTTCGGGGTTTCTAATCTTCAGAATAATGAAAAGGTCTGTTTCCCCTGAAAGGCACCTATTACCCCCTGCACCATGGTCAAATATTATTTGTTAGATCTTTGAGATATCCCTTACAACATTTTACCAAGATTCCTAAATGTTATTATGATTGTCTTCGTATGATATGTTGGACTGGCTAAAATGGTTCTCAGATATTGATCTCAGTTTCAGGGGAAAAGTCCTTTCTCTTTTTCCTCCAAGGAAGAGAGAATTTTTTCCTTCAGTTTCTACCTCGTTGTAAACTACTCTGATATTTGATTTTCTGTGGAGCTGGCTGTTACAATTAAAATGACTTTTGTTAGTACGTGGTATCACCCTCCTTGGATTTCATTTGCTTCTGTATAATATAAAATTAGTGAAAGAAATGTTTCTCAGTATCAAATAAAATGTAGGGTGATTCTAAATACACACACCAAATTAATATTTTTTATTGTAATTTTGTCCCTTATTCAAGTTACCAAAATAATCCTTAATCCTCAAAACCCTAAAATTCATCTACCAACACTTTCTTCGTCGTAGGCCACCACCTTCCCACCGCCGACCACCACCAAAAATCATCCACTGCCAGCCCCTCCATAGTGCACCGCCACAGCCCCGCCTCCCTCCCCTCGGAACCCTACCTGGCTATGCCTTTCTCCTCTCTATGCCGCCCACTGTTCAGATTACCAGGGTTGAACAGATGGCTTTTGTTTGGACTATCGTGGCCAAACAAATGGGAACTGAAGGGCGCTAGGGCGCTTTATACCAATCATTTGAACTACCATGGACAAACAAATGGGAACCAAATAGGGCGACGAACCCAGTCATTAGTTCGGTGCTAGATCGCCGAATAAATGAGGAGTGGGTGCAGGAGAAGAGAGATCGAGGAGACAAAAATGAGTGAGGGAGAAGAGAAACATAGGGAGGAGAGGAGAGGAGGGAGTGAGGGAGACAAAGAGGAGGGAGGGAGGAGAAAAGAGGCGTGGAGGTGGCAGTGGGACTGCTGGAGTTGGTGGTGGTGGGTGTGTAGGGTTAGGGTTTAGGAGGTTAGGGATGGGGGAAATTTTAGGTATTAAAGTGAGTGTAAACAACAAAAATTTAAATTTTAAGAGTGGGTGTACTTAGTTGGTGTGTAATCAACAATATAGTGTGTGTATTTAGAATCACCCTAAGATGTATTGCAACTAGAAAGCCTATTTCTTGGAATGACTTCCCACAAAAAGAAAAAAGAAAAAAAAGGGAGTAATATATTTCAACCTCAAAATTATGGACTTCAGCTTAAGTTTATCATAACTGTCTTTATGCTACTTTTTTTTTTCTTGGGGCTTGGGGAGGTGGGAGGGGGAATGCTATACTACCAAGGTAGAAATTGTAATTTTTAATATTTGTTGAAACAAATATTTGAAGATATCCAATTTCATAATGGCCATGGTTTGGTTGGTATTGGGAAACTTTTTCATTTTTTTTAAGGCAATGTTAAAAGAGATTGGATTTATTCACTAGATGTTTTCTATCTTTTGAATGCTATGATGGAGATAAAAAGGTTGTTTTAGGGGTGGGGAAGAAATTGAGTTTCTGTATGCCCTGGACCCTGCAACTTTATGTGATGGTTAATGGCATAAAAATTTGGCTGATTACATACTCGTTTAGTCGTCGCTCATGGGAGAAAAGTTTATTATTGTATGACACTAAAGTGAATAAGTTGACCAGATAAATTTGTCTGTTCTGTTGCATTGACCTGAATGTTGGTTGCAGGTCCTCGGTCAAATTATAGACCGTCCCTTAGTACCTGGTAATGTTCATCCTGTAGCGAAGGACTTAGGGGCAGAACTATCTAAAGAGTTGGAACACTTTAGGGTGGTAATGCTTTCAACCTGATGTTTTTTATTGTGAAAGAAATTGCAAACGTTCATCATGGGAACCACTAATGGTACCTCCTCCTTCAGGTATTTCAGCAGAAGTTGATTGTAGTTCATTCAAGCACTTCGAGGTCATCAGAGAGATGAGGTTTTTGCAGAAGATTCGAAATACCATTAATCTGTAATGAATATTATAATATAGTTTAGGCTCATTAGTCAATCTTTTATCTTATATTTCCAAATTCTTGTAATTATTTTTGACCTAACAATATTATAAATACATGTGAGTTAAGGAGGCTGATTAATACTCTTGAACTCTTCTTTCTTTTCTCTCTTTTCTCTCTTTTCTCTTATCTCTCTCTTCTTCTTCCTCTTTCAAACCATTGATCCATATTTTACGAATCAACATTGTGTGTGTGTGTGTGAAGTTTGTGGCAGGGATGATGAGTTGTTCAAATCAAATGACAGATGCCATAAATCCTTAGCCCAGAATATGACTTCAGGTGCTGGATAATCTTCAATGCCACGGGTACAAAAAAAATGAAGATTTTGCATTCCACTCTTTCTGTTTGTATTATGTATTTGATTACATTGTTGTTAGTCCATCTTCTTTCCTATTTATGATTTTTTTTATTTTTTTGGTTCTAGATTGTAGAAAAAATCCACTTAGCATTATGGAGAAGCGCCTGTATGAGTGATACAATTTGGTATCAATCCACAACGTTCTTAGAATGAAAGAAGGCGACTTTGAATGAAGGGCTGCTGCATCTACTACGATGGCTCAAGCACACCATTCAATTCCTAAACTTGAAGGCTCTTCGGCAGACCCACCAGCTGAACTTTGATTCATAGAGTCTTATCCGAGCTATGATTAAAGAGTCGAAGACACAGAAAAAGGTGTTAGCAAGGGGTTCTATCTCTTCTTTTTACCGGACGAAATTATGTTATGTTGGAACTTTACGAAAATGTCAGGACAAAACGGAAAGAGAATGGGTCATTCTTTCAACTTGCCTTTGCACAACTCTGTTAACAGAATCATTGGACTGCTACACCAACATTCCATTCTCTGGTTTTGATGTTCCAACCAAATAAATGAAGGAAGACGAACATGGCGGTGGCCGTCGCCGAACTAATTTGGTTAGGCGCCTGGGGCTTTGGCTGAAGCAGGGTCGGAGGATAGCATTGCATACAGCTCCACAACCATACTCCCCTTGTGGAGAGGCTACTTCTATGATTCAAATCCCTTCGAACAAAAAGGCTAATGGTAAGACTTACTAGCTGACCAAACTACTCTTAATGCAGCTTATATAAAAATCCAAAGGCTAATTTATTTGATTTGTCTTTTATATGGTTCGATGCAATTCGACCCATATAATTTAGAGGAAATAATTGTTTTGTACTTGTTTCATTTAGATTCACAATTATGGTTATTTATAAGGGCATGCTTGATTGATTGAATTAGACATGAAATTGATTTATATATCTCATGAGATTATATTTTTTTTGTTTGAATTCAACAAGTGGTGAGAGAATTATTCATTTATTGAATTACTAATTTTATGAAATGTGGAATTTATAATGTTTAAAAGAATATAGTATTACTGATAAATTCATTACTAATAGCATGAGACTACTTATAAAGTGAAATTATATATTCATTAATTATTAATCTAATTAATTAAATATGGTCTAAAAATGTTCATGAATTTGTTTGAGTCACTCAAACTGTCCAGCCCAACCCAAGCAATTTAATGTTGGTGGTTTTGCTCATACTTTGGTCTGGTGATGGTGATGGGCCTCTTGATTTTTTTCCCAGGTAGTGATTAGGTTACGAGTTTTCAGTCACCAACAGAATGCAATCCAACCAATAAATGTTAAATTTTGTAAACTTTTGAATTTTTTAATGACACTATGGTGCTAATTATTTTGGTATTCTTGGGTGAAATTTATATAATCTGGATCTTTTGAGCTTTAATTATATAAAAAATTGATATTTATTATTCAAAATGACTTATAATTGGACAAAAAAGAAGTGGTTTGACAAAAAAGCTCAAAATAAGCTAAGCCAAATTGCAAAATCAAATTATATCTAGCCATGGAGCTGTCAAACTCATGACCTAAAATTGACGAACCTGTTGATCAGTTGCCATGCCAAAATTAAGAACTTAATACATGTAGTCAGGTGACATATTAGAACTTAATTTAACCTAAGCCTCTATTTAGCAATCGGCTTTAAGTTAGATTTTTTTCCTTCTACTTCAACGAAAAAAGTTTTATTTAGGTACCCAAAAGCTTTTAGTTTTTTAGACTTTTAATTTTTTATATAAAATAATTATATATATATATATATAACATTATCATTTTTATTATACACGTTTATTTTTTATAAAATTTATATTTTAAAATCAACTTATCAAAATTTATCAAATAATATCTATATTGAATATAAAATTATGTAAAAAAATTTAAAAAAATTATATTTAAAAAATTCTAAAGATTTAAAGCTCTTTAGGCTTAAAATTACTTTTAAGTCAAAATTTTTAATTTATTACTTTTTAACTTAAAAGTCACATTTACGGTTGACCAAATAAACTTCACTTATTTAGCTTAAACTGGATTATGGGTAGGGCTAAAAGTGTGTGTGCTTATGTTGACTTCTTGTTATTAATGCAAGGGTGAAGATTTGCTATTTGGTTTGGTGTCTATACAGGGGATGCCGGCCCAAGTTTGAAAGCCCAACTTAGGAAGGACATGGGCTTTGAAATTTGGGCCAGCCCATTTCAAACTTGGGAGTCCGATGGGACTCTGAATCCCGTTATGAACCTCGTTAATAATACTGAGCTCGAGCAGGTATTGCTACTCCAGTCCAGCCGAATTAACATTCGCTTGACAATTCTATCCTGGTATTCTTCTCATCAGCACATTCCAGCTAAAGTAAGTGATCGACGGCGGCGCAAGTCCTACGGAGGAATTCCCAATCTATAATCGACATCAAGATTTTTTCCAGATCCAGGTCAGTGTAGTTCATGAAATCGACCGATTCGATTCTTGGATTCATTCCGGAGAGCAATTGATTCGAATCGCCGGAAAAAATGGACTCTCCGGTGGATTCACTCATTTCGGCCAGAAGGTCGATCGTCGGCGGCGGAGGTTGCGGCGGTAGCGACGGCCTCGTCCTGCGGCGACATCAGGCATCGACGACGGCAGAGATGGGTCGTCGATGGGTTCCAGAAGGTCGATCGTCGCTGTGAACGTTAGGGTTGTTTAGGCTGCGTTTGTTTGGTGGAGACGGGTTCGGAGCTTCTGAGTTGATGATAAAATTTACAATTTAATAAAATTTTATTATTTATTTAAAAATCATTCCAATGAGTGAATTTTAAAAAAAATTTAAATTAAATTTTTAAAAAATAAACTAAGTCAAAATAAATAATATAAAATTTAATCTGTTAGCTTATTTAATTTAGTTTTAAAAAAATAAATTATTAACTTATTTGTTTAAAAAAAATTATTAATTTTTTATCATAAAAATAAAATTAAAAATTAACAAATATAATTATATCTTACATTATTTAATTTTATTCAAAATAAATATAAATTTGTGTAATCTATTAAACAATTCTATCAAATCAAATATAAAAAAATTAATTCTATTTCACTACAATCTCATTTAATGTACAATAATTATCAAATCAGATCATTTGGTGTGATTGAGTTTATGTGAATTTTTAAATATTAAAAATGCTCTTAGTTTTTTTGATACCCAAAACAACTTTATTTGGTTTTATTCATTAAATTTTTTATTCATTACTTAATTTTTAAAACTATAATTGCTCATAATTTTAAAATTAAATTATTTTATTATTTAATTTTTAAAAAATATTTTAATTTTTAAATACACATGCACATTGTTACTGTTAGTCCTAGTAAAGTTGCATCTCATTCACTACTTGATAGTATGCCTTCAATTTTATTTTATTTTTCTTTTTTCATTTGAGATAATTGTTTATTTTATTTTATTTTTAATTTCTTTAGTAGTTTTTTCATCTTTTGATCAAATTAGTTGAAAAAATAGTTTTTTTTATCAAAATATGAAAAAATTCAGAAAAGACCCCAAAAAATAGTAAATTATTCAAATTATATGTTGTTTATTTTTTGCCTTTAGTAAATTTTTTTGATTTTTTTGATTTTCTCTCATCAAAATGATGTGAAAAAGTTAAAAACTCTAATTAAAAAATTAAATAAAATTTGAAAGGAAAAAAATAAATAAAATTTTTACAATTTAACATGTGTTTGGACTATTTTTTTTAATAATTTTTAAATTATTTGATTTTTTGGAAAAAAAAATTAAAAAAAATAAGTGTCAAATTATGTGAAAAAAGTAAAAAATAAAAAATAAAAAAATTTACTTAAGCCAAATTAATTGATTTTTTTATGACTTTTAAGTTAAAAAATTAAACTTAAAAATCAGGCCAAATAAGTCCAAGACCTTTATATTTATATTTTTCGTGAAAATAAAATTGAAAGTGCTTCGCAATGAAAATGACAATGTTGGTAAGCTTCCGAGGGAAAAAGTCACGGGCCCACAATTTCTATAGATATTTTGCTTTTATTTATATATAAAACTATGAGCAGGGATTACGTGTGTGGTTCAGAATAAATTCAAAATATCTATTTTTGCTCATATTGGATTATAAAATAAAATATTTATTCATTTATTTTATTTTATTTTATTTTTTAATAAATAAGTGGCACAAGTCCCGTGAGGTTCATAATAAATGCAAAATATCTATTGTGCCCATTGGCTTACTTTAGTTTTTTTTTTCTTTTTTACTTTTTTTTAATTTTTTCTACTTGTCTCATAAAAAATAAATATAAAAGTTGATTCGTGCTTATATTTTATATATATAATATCTAAGCAATTTTTTTAAAATTTTCTTCTTTAGTTGATTTTCTTGCATCTTTTGATTAAAAAAATTATGTTTTTCAATAATTAATCGTTAAGATAATTAGAAAAGTAATTTTTATTGAGGTTTTGTCATTTTTAACGTAAAATATTTTTTTTATTAATATTTTATCTATTTTTAGTACTTAGTTAATAAAAATAATATAAAATACTTTTTACATCATAAAATATTTTATATCATAAGATAAAAAAATAATTTATATATAAAAGATCATAAGTTATTTAGTGTAGTTCACTCATAATAGTTAGAGTACTCCCTATTATATTTGGCCAAACCGAATGGATTTTAGCATTGAAAAGAGTGTAAGATAAAGTTTTTTCATGTGTTGAATCTAATGTTGATCTTGTTTTAATTAAATTCTAAAATCTTGTTTTAATTAAATTCTAACTTTAAATATATGATTTAATGTAGGTAAATTATGATCTATGTTTGTAAATATTAATGGTAGAATAACGTCTTAAGGCCACAAAATTTAAATATGTTGCCTCTGGCACTTAGGAATGAATATAAAATGGCTATGGTTGTATTAAGCAAATATTTAAATTATATATATAAAATAATAAATAAATAAAAGTAAAAATTATAAGTAATTTAAACACGGTGACAAACGAGTACAAAGTACAATGGTTTGACTTAAAATTAAAAGACTATACAAAGCTTAAATATTTAAATATTATATGAACTTAATAGTATTGATCATTAATAATCCCAATATAATTATTTGATTAATGGATCAAGTGTTGGAATCTGTGAATTTCATTGGCCATTGAAGTCCAGATTTCAATAGCAGAATCAATTACAATTGAATTGGCCATTCAATTGCAATTGAAGCCTGGAAACCAATAGCCATGAGTGGCTATTGATTTTTATGAAAACCCTCCATAATGCAAGGGCCAGATATTATGTTTTCACTCAGATAAGAGAAAGAGACAGAGTCTCAGAAAAGAAAGAGAAAGAGACAGAGTCTCAGAAGAGAAAGAGGAAGAGACAGAGCCAGGAGCTCAGAAGGTCAGCTTGAAATTCAATAACCTTAAGTGGTAATTGAATTCTCTGTAACCCCTCTCTTTCTTGAAGAGGCTATATAAGGGTCATCCTACAGAGACAAAACAGGTGAAGGAGAGCAACAGACAGAAAGCAGACGGACGGTGAGAGACAGAAGGTGAGAAAAAAGAGATACAATTCTCATGTTACGGAGCAAGCTGCAAGAGAGAGAAAGACAGACGAAAAACGTTCGTAGCCGATCCTTTGTGGTGTTTCGAAAATCGTGGAGCCGTTTTATCCTGGGAGAGTGGCGCCGGTGGAATACCTACAACACTCTCGGTAGGCGGTGAATCATTCTTAAGGAAACTACGATTGCAGGACTCGATTTGCAAATTCCATTTATGTTATTCCTGTTATTTCATTTTCTGTAATTTCAGATTATTGAAAATTGTTGAAAATTTAATAAAGATGTATTTTCTGGATCCCCAAGCATGCATTTATTTTGGCGTTGGTTATTCTCCCAACACCAAGAACTATCATTATACTTGAACTTGTACTAATTGAATTTCATGCGAGTGGTTTAATATATTTTTTCTTTCATTTGACTTTCACTTGTTCTTTATCTTTTTTTATAAATATTCGTTTTACTATTCTTGTACTGTTCACTTATACTTTAACTTCTATCTTTAATTCATATTATACCTTTTTCATTTTGAGATCTATGTTTTATCAAGAATGTTCCTTTTTTACTTGTTGTTTTTACCCTTTTATCCTTCCTATATATTTATTTGAGATTATATTCTCGATACTACTGTGGGCATATCGTTCAGCATGCAAAAAGTTATTGTACTTCTTAAAAGTATTATTGTTGTTACTATCATTATTTAATGCTATTGAAACTTCTATGACAACCTGAAGAATAATCCTGGAGCAGGTGACCCTAACTGACTGTCGATTGTGACTATATTAGAATTATGTTAAAAAGTTCAGGGAACTTATTTCTTTGTGTAAGGTAACTCTGGCAGATAGAAAAAAAGCCACACAAGGTTACTCTAGTTTTCAATGACTTTAGAAAAAGTCCTGATGCGTCGGGTGACCTTAACCCGGATCAGCTTAGGAAAAAGATCTAAGCGCCATCCCATAGTGACTCTAAACGTGATGTTGCATGCCACGGGCTAATGTGCCCCTGAGATATATGATATGGCACTTCTAATATTGTGATTATGACTCCCATTGATTTAGGATGATAATTTTGTTTCGATTCTTGTGATAACTTGTGAGCTTGCAATCCTTCGATTATTGTTCATACCGACTATATATATTAAATACCGATACTATAAAGCTCCGATTTTGTTACAATAAAATCCCGTTATATAAATAAGAGGTAAAGAGAAGTAAAGAAAGTTGAGTTTAAGTTTTTAAGAACCGATATTAGACGAGTCTATAGACCCATGCGTAGCCACTACCGACCGGGCCCATCAAGTGACAGATGCGTTCTATAACTCGCCTCGGACTTAAAGACCCATGCATGGCCACTATCGACTGGGTCTCTAGAGACCTGCCAAGTGATAGATACGTTCTATAATCTGCCGCGACTCACATAAGCTGCATAGTTTTTTGGTCTTTCACCGATGAATTAGACTAGCCCATAATTAAATGTTCTTGGGATCTAAATCGGTTCATCCATTTCATTGTTTTCAAAATTTCACACACGAGTCCAACTCAAACATGGTTACTCTCATCAAAACCAACACAATTAAAATCATTCACATTATAATCAGAGTCCAACTGTTAAACCCGGCTCCTCTCGTCAACACTCAACACACACATGGGATTTAAATCATTCAATTGTTTCAACACTCTCATAATTCATACGTTCAAATAAAAAGGTTAAAAACAAACCCCAAATCAACATTTTATATAATTGGTATTCATTAATTTAAAAGATTTATTCAAAATTCATAACCCAACACTCATGTGTCCTCATGTATCATATAAATTCATGAAAATTTATATACAAGTAGGTTAAAATAATCCCAATTTGTCTAAAAATTCAATCAATTTTATCATTTGAACCCAACAACCCCAAAGTCCCAATTTTCATAATTTCAACTCAAGTCAAAACCCTAACTTTTCAAAATCGCATGCTCAATGTCTTCCAACGGTAATATTAAGGTAGATCTACCACACATCATGCAAAACTCAAGATCCAATATTGTTTAACTTTAAACCCAAACTTAGAGTTTCAGAAACAAAAAAATTTCATACTTTCAAATAAATCCAACAAAAATACAATTTATATACATGCAATGATCAATATTAGTCTTAGATTCTATCTCTTTAATGATAAAACCTCAAGAACCAATCCCTAGCAAGCTTCAACGACGAAGATCTCCAACCGAACAGTGAGAAACGAGCTTTCAACGTGTAACTCTAACCTGTAATGGATGTGCAATCAAAAGGAAAACAAGGAATCTACTCTGGAGGAGCAAAAAGGGCTCCAAGAAATCACCAAACTCAATCCTAGGTCTTAACTCTTACTCTAGATAGAGAGAGGGGTGGAAAGAATGAGGTAAAAATGTTAAAACCCGCAATTTAAAGTCTGCTCGCCAACAGTCCGCTCAAGGGATCCACTCGAGCAGTCCCCACTTACTCGAACTCTCTGCCATTAGTCCACTTGAGCGGTCCCCAGGCCGCTCGAGCAGTCATGTAACACGCCGACCCTTCACATAACAACAATATTATCCGCTTTGACAAAGCCCTCACAATTTTGTTCTTTCCAGGGGAGTCACCCATCCTTGCATTGCTCTCGTCTAAGCACACTTAACTGCGGAGTTCTGCTAGGGTCTCTACCACTTAGAAAAAGGCCTCGTTGAATCTAAGGGTCCAAGGTTTTTCTTTTATAACCCAGAACTCCTTCTTTTTTGATGTGGGATACCAGAATATCACAATCCACCTCCCTTAGGGCTGCACATCCCCGTGCAGTAGCCTGCCAGCTCCGGTTGCCTACCAGTCCTTATCAACCCGCCCACTCAATCGCTCGTCCACGTGTCACGCGAGACGATAGGGGCCTACACTCGGAGGTAAGTAGAGTCGGCTCTGATACCATCTGTAACACCCCGACCCTTAATATGAAAACGATATTGTCCGCTTTGGGTAAAACCCTCACGGTTTTGTTCTTCCCACGGGGGTCACCCATCTTTGCATTGCTCCCGTCCAAGCACGCTTAACTGCGGAGTTCTGCTAGGGTCTCTACCACTTGGAAAAATGCCTCATTGAATGTAAGGGTCCAAGGTTTTTCCTTTATAGCCCAAGAACTCATTCTCCCTTTTCGATGTGGGGTACCGGGATATTACAGGTCAACGCTGTAAGGGACCTCGAACCAAAACTGTATAAATGAATCAAATCATAAACCAAATGCCTTAAAACTCACCCAAACAACCTACAATAATAATTCTCATGCATTACCAAGTATACAGTCATCATTATCCATCATTGCCATAATTAAAATTTAAATCATTCGCACAATTAAACGCTTTTCTATATACCACCAAAAGTCTTTAAACGAGCTTTAATTAATCTTTAAAAAAAAAATTGATCGGGTCCCTACAAATACCATTTTTCTCTTGAGATCTGTCTCTTAGACATATACAATATATTTGATTCCTTTTGATACCTTACTTATTCTTGTTGTTCGTATGTCATATTTATCATTCTTTCCTTTCGTATGCTTTCCATTTATGGGATGTGAGCTCATATCATTCATTGATTTTTTTTTCTTCAAATGAGCAGTTGGTGTGACTAAAGGACTTTGTTACTGTGAGCCCACTTTTGTTATCTCTTAGGACCTTATTTGCATTTTTTGTAATAATAACACTTTTTGAGTCATATTTTAAATCTAAGTAGGGGTGTAATTTTGGTCTACGGTCGATGGACAGCTCATGCTTAGCCTGAGGTCCACCACTGTTCAAACCCAGCTTGGTCCAGTCTAAGCCCAAGCCTTCCCAAGCTCGAGGAGGTGTGAGCTGGGCCTAGGCCTTCCCCTTGGAGCCTGTGGGTTGACCCAAAATTTGGTACCTAAGCCCAAAGGTAGCCCAATTCGAAGTTCAACATTTTTATTTTATTTTATTGTATGCAAGAAAAATTAAATAATTGTAAAAAACTAATGATTATTAGAAATTTACATTCATAAACTAAAATGAATATAATAAAGACCATTGTTTATTAAATTATAAGTTAGTTTATAAATAAAAATTTATAAAAATTTATTGTTTATTAAATTATATGTTAGTTTATAAAAATAAACTAATAATAAACAATTGTTTATTAAACAATTATTTATTACTTATAAATACTATTATATTTTAAATTATAATAATATAATAAGTTAATAACTTATAATAAATAATAAGTCAAAAGTTATTATAAGTTATAAGTTATAAATTATTATAAATTGTTATAAAATAGAAATATAGTTCTAAAAATAAAAAAAAATATTAATTTTTTTAAAGCTCGCAGAGCTCTCTATAGGCCCAAAGTTTGAGCTCCGAGCTTGAGCCCAAACTTGTATACCTCTAGAGTTATGGTTGGGCCTACCTATTACGAAAAAAGCATGGCTCGGCCCGAAATTTGGTATGAGTTATTTGAGCTCAGGCGGATCAATGAGCTGCTAGACTGGGCTAAAATTATACATCTGAATCGAAGATATTGATTCAGTTTATGGAACATGTGAATGCTATAATATCATTCTACAGTGTCACTCACAACCTATATATATAGGTTTATGTGGCCAATTGGGCTAAGGCATGTGGTTCACGTTGATCATGCTTACGAATTCGAGACGTGACAGTGGTAATGGCAGGGCGCGGTAACGGTTGTAAATGTGATAGCTATAGTGCTTGTTATGACAACAATAGTAATGGCGATAACAACAATCGCGTGGGCAACGACAACAGTGGCGGTGTGCGATAACGGTCGTAAATGTGACAGCCATAGTGTTTGTTGTGACAATAATAGTTATGGCGATAACAACAATCGCGTTAATAAGAAATTTGGAGTATAAAGTTTTTTTTTTTATGAAAAATATATTTGTAGTACCATGTAAATATTGGAAAACAAAAATAGAAAGATTATTTCTATGTAAAATAATTTTAGATTATATTCTTGTAAAATAAAATTTATATAAATGTACTTTTTATTATAAAATATTTTATATTAAAATAACCTAGGCGTAAAAGATTAAAACAATTTAAACGAGACAAATGCCAACAAAACTTTGGGTGATTCTAAATACACGCTATTTTTTTTTGGACGCTTATCTTGTGCGGCTAGGTACTTGTACAAGTTTTATTAACAATTATATAAGTGGGTGCCTAAAAAGAGTTGTGTACATTTAACTTTAAGATTTAGTTAAGATGTACATAAATTAATCTGAACAAGTTGGAATTTGTGAATTTTATTGGCCATTGAAATTCAGATTTCACTAGCTGGATCAATTACAATTGAATTGGCCATTCAATTGCAATTGAAGTCTGGAAACCAACAGCCATGAGTGGCTATT
>JAOTRH010114848.1:0-15120 GCA_034768845.1 Heliamphora exappendiculata
CGATGACGCCTACGCATTCGACGAACCGGTGACGCGCAAGATGCCCGCGTTCCACATCCCAGACGAGGCCCGCCGTCCGCACGGCTCGATCTCGGACGCCCCGACGCTCATCGTCGCGCCGAAGCCGCGTTAAGGCTTCGGGTGCAGTACGACGCTGAGGCCCTCCGCAGTCCAACAGAACTGGCCGTCCTGGTTGCTGTTCTCCTTCTGCGTATCTCGCTCTGGGAGCGCCCCTGGCCCCACGGCGCGACCGACGAAGAAGGCGATGTTGTTCGTCGCCGCGCGCCGCTGCATGTCGGGAGGCGACGTCCACTTGTTACTCCCTTGTCCGTCCGGATCGACGAAGACCACGAAGGGCAGGGCGCCGGAGGCGCTCGCGGTGGTCGCCGGTGCGGACAGAGTGACGGGCCGCTCAGCCAAGGGCACCTCTCCGACTTGATAGTCGTCGAATGGGATCGCCGGGTCGACGCCTCCGAACGCGGCGAGGACGGTCTGGAAGCTTGGCTTGTCCGCCGCACTCGGACTCGGGCGACACGGCGTTGCCGGCGACGGCTCGTTCTCCGTCGCGATCCGAAAGAAGTGCTCGCTGACGCTGTAAACCGTGGAGCACGCCCGCGTCTGCGTCGCGCGCTTGCGCACCCATCCCGCGGCGGGGTCGCATGTGTTGACGTCACCGGCTGGCACGCCGAACACGGTGGCCCACAGCAGATCACCGGGCTGGGTCCCCGGCGGGAGTTGCGCGGTGCCATCCGCCGACGGCGCGTCGTTGGTGACGACCCCACGCACGACGATGCCGGTCGATGTCGTCCCCCCGTCGACGAGAGAACTGGCATCGCCTGCGCCGCCGGCATCCGGGCTCGGCTCCGGCGGCGTCTCCGACGACGAGCCCGAGAAGCTCGAACAGCCCGCGATCGTCGCGAGCGCCATCACCGTGACTCCGAGGCCCCATCGACGCATCGATACGAGACTATCAGGCGCCGCTCGCTCCCGAGTAGGGGAAGGTCTCATTTGCGCATGGTGTCGAGGGTGGTACTCACATCCGCTCATGCGTGCAGTCGTCGCAGCGATCGGTTCTTCGGCAGCGCGGATCGTCGCCTGCGCGCGAGAAGCAGCGGCGGGGTCGACAACGACGCCAGCACGACCGACGTCGCAGCGGGCACGGACGCGAACCTACCCGACGGTGCACCCGTCGACGCCCCGCGTGTGTGCGCGGCGGCCGCGACCAAGACCACACTCTTTTATCACTCGGTCACCGGCGTGCCGGCGGATGTTTCTGGCGGACGTCACAAGAGGTACATCGGCAAGGGTGGGCGAGCCCGAGACTTCCTTCGCGGCGGGAGGCGTCATCGTGTCGCTCGCGCTCACGGCCGATTTCGTGACGTACTCGCTCGGGTCGCAGGTGTTCTCACGACCCAAGCGTCAGTTCGGCGGTGAGACCAAGACCGTGCAAGCGACGATCACGCGGTTCGATACCAGCCTCGTCAATGCGCATCCCATCGGGTCTTCGGGCAAGTCGGTTTGGAGTGTCACGATGCCGGAGGTCGTCGATTTGTTGTCGAACGACCTCACGATTTCGACGCTCACGTTCTCGCCGAGTCGAGTGTTCATCTTCGGATCCCTGAAGGGGGCAGCGCCGGCTCTGCACGCGTTCCCGCCCGTCACGGGAGATCTCGCTGCCGTCATGCCACTGAGCATGGCCACCGACGAGACGACGTTGTTCTACTCCGATGTCGGCGGCAGCATCCTCTCCGTGCCGCTCGGCGGCGGTACGCCGGTCGCGCTCGCGCCATCGGAGCCCGTTCCGGTCGATCGGCTGGAGCTCGCAGGTGACTTTCTCTTCTTTCGGACGGGAGTGGATCTCCGCCGCCTCGACGTCGCTACGGGCTGCGTCGACGTGATCTTCGTCGGCGCCGTGCAGAGCTTCTCGATTACGGGAAACCACGTCTACGCTGCGAGCGTCGACGACATCGTCGATATCGAGATCTCGAATCGATGAGACGACCGTCACGCTGAGCCCTCAGGGGGGGAGAGGTGCAAGCGATGTCGAGGATGATCATGGTGTTCGTGGGTCTTGCGTTGGCGGCGTGCTCGGTGGAAACGGAACAAGCGCCGGAGCCGGCGACGAAGAGGGTGTCGTCCGAGCTCCTTCAGGATCCGCTCGTTTGCTACGGCAAGTGTGTGGACCGCGGCGGGTCCCCGGCGAGCTGCGATTCGAGCTGCCAATGCAACGGCAGCTGCAATCCGGGCGGCGGCGCGGTGTTCGAAGAGTCCGCGAACTAATCCTTCCCGGACGCTCGTTCGATGCCGCAGTCTGGCCGCGCTGCTACATTCGGACTCGAAGGGGGCAGCCATGGTCGGACGCACTATCGTCGGCCGCTACCGAATCACCGAGCTCGTCAGGGGAGGGTCGACGGCCGACGTCTACGAGGTCGAAGACCTTCGCCCGAAGCCGCGCGCGCTCGTCCTCAAGGTGCTTCACGATTCGCTCGTCGACGAGCCACGCGTCGGACATGCGCTCATGGTCGAGGCGGGGAATCTCGCCCGCCTCGAATCCAGGCACGTCGTCATGATTTTCGATTGCGGAGCGCTGGACGACGGGAGGTCGTATCTCGTCACCGAGCATGTCTTCGGCCGAAGTCTCGAAGAGGAGCGTCCACTTTCGTTCGAGCGTGTATGCAACGTGCTCGCGCAATTGGGCGATGTGTTGTCGGATGCGCATGGCAAGGGCATCGCCTTCCACGACTTCGAGCCTTCGAATTTCGTCCTCGTCGAAGGGAAGGAGAGCGACTTCGTGATGGCGCTCGGGCTGGGCGAGGCGAAGGCAGCGCTGGCGGCGCAAGCGCACGCGGACCGTCGGCCGCGCGATGTCCGCCTCGACCTCGGCGAGCACCAACGCGGATGGCGCGCCTACGCGAGCCCCGAAGCGCATGCGCATCGCGCCCTCGACGCCCGCAGCCATGTGTATTCGCTCGGATGTCTCGCGTCAGCCTTGCTCGGCGACGCATCGGTCCCCGCCCGCGCAACGTCCGCGCTCGCGCGTGCGGTCTCGGTCGCGCCGGCCGATCGCTTTGCGAGCGTGAACGAGCTCCTCTCGGCGCTCGCCTGACGGGGCGCGGAGCGTCCGCGCGGGAGGTCAGGAGGGAGGGCTACTTGCCGAGCCGCTTTTTCATCGCGGCGAGCTCCGCGTCGATGGCGGCCTCGTCGATGGGCGCGCGACGCGGCGGCGGGGTCGAACGCGCAGGCGCTTTGCGCTCCGGGGCGGGCGCAGGCGGCGGGTTGGATCGAAGCTTCGATGTGACGAAGTCGAGCATCCCCGGCTTGCCCTGCGCGGTCGCGCGTACGCTGTCCGCCGCCTCTTGGACGAAGAGACGCAGGCAATCGCCGCATTGCAAGCCAGGCTCTTCGTCGTCCCATAGGGAAATCGCGAAGAAGAGGCTCACGTTGAAGTTCTTCACGACCTCGAACATCTTCGCCGTCGCCCCGCAGTGCGGACACGGCGCGTGAAACACCGCGCCGGTGCGTTTGATCTTGTCACCAAAGTCGAGAAGAACGGGAATCCCCACAGCGCGAGCGGTTTTGCACACCGAAGGGAGCGGAGCAAGCCTGCGCGCGGGGAGGTGTTAGGTTTGTCGCCGCATGGATGAATCGAAGTTGGCCGAAGAGCATCCCGCCCTCGCCGAGAAGCTCGGGTTCGGCCGATGATCCGCTGCGCGTTGTGCGGCTCGGAAATGGCGTACATCCACGGCCACGCCGCGTGCGTGCGGAGGCAGTGTCCGCAATACGGCGTGAACCAAGCGGAGTGCTGCAGCGGCGAAACGGCGGCGTGCGGCCCGCTGACGGCAGAAGTCGCGGGGAGCGGCGTGCGTCGGGATCCGGAGCGCGAGTCGTAGCCGCGCGCGTCTAGCAGTAGCTCAGTGATACTGCCCGCCGCACGCGGGCGGCGTTCCCTTCGGATAGGCCGGGCGATCGATGCATGATCCGGTTCGGCAGTCGTCGCAACACAGGCCTGCCCATGCCTTCCAGAGCGCAGCGCACTGCGTGGAGATCTGAGTCGTGACCGTGGCAGTCGGTACGGGTGCAGCCGCTGGCGTCGAGTGGGACGCGGCACCCGACGTCGGCGCCGATTGCGACGCGACCGTCGAGTACACGGCGCCCCCGAAGAGCGCATTCATTTGCATGTTGAGGGACGCGGCGAAAGCGCGGTCCTGCTCTTCGAGCATCGCCTTCGACTGCGCCTCGCGTGCCTCTTGCTCGTTGCGCTCGCGAATCCGATCCTTCCGATGCTCGTCGTTCGATGCGCTCCGTTCGCGTTTCGTGTCCCGCGCTCTGCGAGTCGCCGCCGAGAGCTTCTCCGCATCGGGCGCGGACTTCACCATCTGACAAGCGCTGAAGACGCGCTGTTCGAAGCATGCAAATTGCGCGAGGACTTCCGCGCGGTCGCGTCCGTGGTCGACGGCCTCGACGATCCGAATCGTGCTGTCGCACACTTCTTCGGTCCTGTCGTATCCCGTGCTGGTGGTGAACTGGCCCGTCTGACAAAGCTTCACGCCGCGCCTGATCACGACCTCGAGATCGCCGGGACCGAATCCGACTCGATCAGGACCCGATGCGGCTGCAGCCGTGTGACTGAGCATGACGTCGCAATAGGCATCTTCCTTTTCGCACATTCGCCAACCGAGAATGAACTTCCCGCGGTCGTCCGTATTCGAATAAGGGTTCGAGATGCGCTGCCGACTCGCCGTGCACGTTTCGTACGTCGGGTTCTTCACGCATTCGTCGAACTCGTCGGCCCACGTTCCACCACTGTCGGCCGTATAGGTCGGATCGTCGTCGAAGACAGACGCCGTGTGGGGATGAGCGGGATGGCGCATTCCACAACCCGAGAGGAGGAGCAGCACGAAAAACGGCATCGAGCGCATTCCTTCGAAGATCTCATAGGCGCGCGATTCGGGCCATACGGAAGAACACGTAGCGCTCGGTCTCGCCGCGCGAGAAACGCCATGCGCGCGGAGATGGGACGACTCAAACGGCGGCGGGCGGGGCGATGGCGTCGTAGAGCGCTTTCACGTCGAGTGTCGCGCCGATGGCCGAGAGCACGGCATGATCGCCATCGTGCGCGGTCGATAGCTGGAACGCCCCTGCGGCGTCTCGCGTCCAGACGTCGACGCGTCGCTGGTCGTGATGAACCAGCACGCAATGAGCGAGCGACTCGATGCGCTTGTAGCTTTCGAGCTTTTCGCCGGCGTCGTACGCGGCGGTGCTCGGACTCGAGACTTCCACGACGACAGTCGGGTTGATTACGGTGTTGGCGTCTTCCGGATCGAGCTCGCGCGGTCCGCAGACGATGGTGACATCCGGGTATGTCGCGAGGCCTGTCGCGAGCACTCTGACGCGCAGGTCCGAGCTGAAGACGCGGCAGCGGCCACCCGCGAGCTGCGACCCGAGAAGAAAGGTCACCGCAGCTTGGAGTCCGGCGTGATCCGGCGTACCGCCGGCGATCGCGTAGATCTGGCCGGCAAGGAACTCGAGCTTCACGTTGCTCACTTCGCCGAGCAGGACGTACTCGCGGTACGAATAGCAGACGGGGTGCGCGACCACGACTCAAGCTAGCAACCCAGCAGCGTCCTCGCCAGAAGGCTCGAGTGGCGCAGCGGGCGCGCTCAACGATACGGCGTAGTGGGCGCGAGGCCGACGACGGCGAGCGCGATCGCATCGATGGCGTCCGCATCGAGCCCACTCTCCGCGAGCACGGTGCGCGCCTGCGATCGTGCCCATTCGAGATTCGACCCCATCGGCACGTGCGCCGCGAGAAACGCCATGCGTGCGGAGATGCGCGCGATCGCCCGACGAAGCTCCTCGAGTGAAAACGTGGTGGGCTTCTCCTTCACCTGCACTGCCTTCGCGGCGGAGATCTGCAATCGGAAGAAGCGCTCCACGGCAGCGGGGTCGGGCCGAAGCGGAGCGCCTTTCGAAGCGTCGTCGACGGCGCGTCGCGAAGCGTCGAGGACCTTCGCTTCCTGCGCGAGGTCTTCGATCGGCAGTCCCGCTGCGTGCTTCGCGTGTGCGACCCAAGGCATGAGCGCGAGCCTCTCCGCGGTGGCGGCGAGGAGCGCGACCACGGGATTCGCCGCGGGCACGCCGCCGTCGCCGAGCCACTTCGTGCGTGTCTCGAGGAGGTGACCGGCCGTCTCTTGTTCGACGAGCCAAGCATCGAGTCGGTCAGCGAGCGCGCTCTGGTCGGCGCGCACCCAGAATGCGGTCACGTCGCAACCGAGCGGCCCGATGCGCTCGACGTCGGCGATCCCTTCCGCCCATCGCGGCGCCTCGAACGTGTTCGTCATGAGCGCATCGACCTCGTGCCGCGCGAGGAGGTCCTTGACGGCCGCGTTGCCGTCGACCGCCTGAATCGTCGCGTCGTGGAGCTTCTCGCGCGTGATGCGTTCGAGGTGTCCGCCACGATTCACGGCGACGCGAAGCGCGGGCTTGTCGATCTCGCGCAAGTCTGCGGCGTGCGCCCACTCGGGCCGTCGCAAGAGGAGCACGGCGCCGCCGACCGCGATGGGCACGGTGAATCGCCCGACGACGGATCGCTCGGGCCGCACGGTCATCCCGTCGGCGGCGATGTCGAATCGCTGGTGGAGGATGTCGTCGTCGAGCGTGGCCCAGCGAAAGCGCGTGTAGTGGGGTGCGTAGTGGGTGGCGGCGAACGCGTCGAAGACATCCGGCGCGAGTCCGACGGGGCTGGGCCCGGACCAGTCGCTCCATGGCGGATAGTCGCCACTGGTTCCGACCGTGATCGCAGCGCGCGGTGTGACGCTGGGCGTGGGTGCAGCCGGCGGAGAGCAGGCGACGAGCAAGAAAAAGATCGGCGCGAGGCGCATGAGTGCTTCTCAGCTCCCTTCGAGTGCCGCCTTGATCGCGGCGGGCGTCTTCTGCTGATCGCAAATCGCTCGCAGCTCGCTCCGCGTCGGCGGCTTGCGCATGTCGCATTCGATCGTGATCGGAGAAAAGATCGTGTGCTGCGCTGACGTGTAGATCGGCTTGGCTCGATCTCCGATCACCTGCACCCGAGGAGGCGTCTCGAATTCGAGCTTCAAGTTTCGCGTTTCGATGCCAATCGTCGCGCAGACATGAACGGTCCCGCGGGTCTCGTCTTTCCACACCGGCACGGCGACACGGAGGTCTTGGTCGAGATCAGGGTCGCGTTCGCTGCGGCGTTGCCAAGATCCGAAGAATGCCCGAGCGACGACGTCTTCAGCTTCGTGTCCCAGCTCCACACGACTCACGACTTCCGCACCGCGAAAGAAAAGCTCCATTTCGACGAGCCCGTCGAACACCTCGGCTCCTCGGAGAACATGCTCTCCGACGAGCTCCGTGAGCTGCTCGCGCAGAAATCGATATGCCGACGATATGCGCGCATACAGCTCGGGCAGCGGCTCGACACTGATACGCGGCCGAACGAACAGGGGCGAACGGCCTCCCGCCGCCGGAATCTCGAGCTGCTTCACGTGCGTCTCGCGCTGCACGGCGAACATCGCTTTGAAATAGTCCTCCAGCTCTCTTCGATAGAGCGGCCCGACTCGAAGTCCTTCGGTATCGGGCGCAAGGAGCGCTGCGATGGCGTGGAATTGATGCGCGTACCAGCCATCTTCGGTGCGGGGCCGCGTGTCGAGGCGCCCATCTCGAATGCGCGTGACGAGCTCGCGGCCCAATTCGAAATCAGGAGGAATGGGGCGATTGCCGAATAGCGCTTTGACGAGTCGTCCTTCCGCCGACTCGGACGGCGGCAGGACCGAGAAGTCAGGGCTTTCCACGAAGGGGCCAGTGACGCGGGAGATGATGCGAAGCAATCGTCGGTATTCCGGCTCCCCGTCGAGCAGCCCTCTGACGGCGGTGGCGTCCTCCGCGGCGATCTTCGATTGGAGAATACGATCGTGAAGGAAGAATCTCTGGAGCTCCTCGTTCTCGGCGTACATCCCGATCGGGCGCGATCGAATGGCGTCGCGACGAAATCGCGCAATCCACTTTCGAGCGGCGAGATCGGCGTCCGTTCCTTCGCCGAGGTAGGCCGCCGCGTCGAGTAGCCCGCGCGCGGTGCTCCCAGCTGCGAGCCCTTTACGGACGCGCGTCAAGATCGCGAAGAGCCCGTCATGTTCGCCGGCGCCATGGTGGTAGAGACGCTCCAGCCACGACACGAGACGATCGTCGAATCGCTTGGCCTTTGCCGTGAGCGCGAAGAGAGGAGTGAAGTCGGCACCGATTCCCGCGCTCGCGACCGTCGGATGAAGCGTCGCGGGCCATGTTTCGGTCGCGTCGAGTATGCGAATGGAGCTCGCGTCGTATGGCGGTGTCTCCGCCGCCGGCGGCGGCTCGCGACGGAACTGGGAAAACCCCATACGTGGCTCGATTTCCGCCAACAACACCTGTCCACGCACGTCGACCAAAACCCGCGCCCCGTCGTGCGTGAACGTGTACATGCCGAGGGCGTATCACACGTGAAGCGGACTCGACTCCGGTCAGCGTCGCTCGAGGCGATACGGCGGCTTGAATGCCGGAGGGAGCAACCACGGGAACCGCGTCGATGACGGCGAGCGCCCGTTTGACGGTGAAGCCCTGCGCGATACATGTGTCCGAGCCGATCTCTTTGTAAGAATCGAACCCGGGCACATCACGAAGAGCGACGTTGGCGGGATACGCGAGCAGCGGTGCGGAGCCCCCCAGGATGCCGAACGACACGCCCGGCGGGATGCCATACGTGTAGACGGCGCCGGAGCACGTGCTTCCTACGAAATTGCGTCGCGCATCCTTTGCTGTGAGGACTTCGCCGTCCGCGCGAAGCGACCAGATCACGCCCGACGAATCGAAGAAGGGAACGAAGGAGAGCTCGCCGAAGCCACCGAGCTCGGTGGAGACGGAGGGGATGACGGTTCCGTCAGCATCGACCCACGTGACGACAGGTTGTAGTGCTACATTGTCAGCATAATGGCAGGGCGGCAGCGGCGCACAGGGGCGACGGAAACGTTCTCGGTCTCTGTGGACCCCGAGACGAAGGCGGCGTTGCGCGCGTTGGCGGACAGCGAGTTCGGGGGCAATCTCTCGGCGCTCGTCACGGATCTCGCAGACGAGGCTCGTACGCGAAAGGCGGCAGGCGACTTCTTGAAGCGCCACGGTCTCGGCAAGCTCACCACGGATTCCGCGAAGCGGCTTCGAGCAGAAATCGACGCAGAGATCGCCGTTGCCAAGAAGAAGAAGGCGAAGAAGCGCCGGGCGGCGTGACGCCTCGCTTCGTCTTCGACACGGGCGCCCTCATCGCGGCGGAGCGCGGGAAGGAGCGCGCGTTGCGTTTCCTGCGCCTGTCCCATCTCGGTGCCGCGCGCATCATCGTGCCGTTGCCGGTGGTCGCGGAGTGGTGGCGTGGACGGACAGATGCACGCGACGAGCTCCTCGCCGCGACCCGGGTGGTCGCTTCGGTCGAGATGACGAAAGCGGCGGGGGTCGCGCTCTCGAAGCTCAGGAGAGTCGACGCGAGCGTCACGATCGACGCGATGGTGATGGCCTCGGCTGCCATGCTGGATGCCGTGCTGGTCACGCAAGATCCAGCGGACTTCGAAAAGCTCCGAGTGCACTTTCCCGGCGTCGTCGTCCTTTCGGTCTAGATCGAGCCGTCTTCCCCTACTTTTCGAAAGAGCGTGTCGATGATGGACAAGTGGCGGCGATGGTGGAAAGGGGACGGCGGGACACGCCGGACAAGCCATCTTCGGCGCAGGGGGGACACGTACCGGAACGGGCTAACAACGGTGGCAGCGAGCTCCGGGCGGCACGCTAAGAATATGAGATGGCCAACCGATCGACGGGCCGCGCCGTGCTCGGAGGGTCTTCGTGCGCTATGTTGACGCGATGACGATCATCGACTGGAACGGTGCAGATCTTCCGAAGGAGCTGCAGAGCCTTCCGGCGGGAAGGTACGTGATCCAGCAGGTCGAAGAGACGCTGACGGCTGACGAGGAGCAGGGGCTGATCGATGCCCTCGAGTCCATTCGCGCCGGACGCGGAGTCTCGCACGAAGTAGCGCGCGACCGCATTCTGCAGCGCGTCCGACGTTGAGCGTCGTCTGGTCGCCTGAAGCGCTCGACGACATGGATGCGCTCGTCGGGTATCTCGCGGAGCGAAGTCCGAACGCGGCTCAGCGAGTGGGCGAGGGCATCCTGTCGCTCGTAGAGCGTTTTGGCAGCGGACCCGATCGATGGGCCCGAGCATGTTCTTGGGAATGGCGAGCGGGTGCCAAGCTCACCACGGATTCGTCGTCGTCCTTTCGGTCTAGCCGGATCGCTGAGCGAGCTCGTTCCAACTGCACGTCTACGCGACGGTGAGGTCGAGTGCGCGGCGGATCGGATCGAGCGACACGAACGCGCCCTCCGCATTTTCCGGTAAGCCCTCGAGCTCGAGATTTCGAAGCCACTCTTCGACGCGGCGTTTTCCCTCTTCGTCACGCACCAGGTCGCGAGGACGGCCGCCGAGCTCGGGAACGTCTTCGTCGAGCGCGCGTGTGAGCTCAGCAAGTGACAGCCGCGACGTCAGGCCCGGACCGTCGGCGAGCGTCTTCGCGCTCACGACGACCCGTCGTACGTCCGGACCCTCGGCGGCGACGAAGCGCGCGTGTCCATCCTCCCAGGGTCGCGTCACCTCGAGTCCTTTCACCACGAGCGATGCTGCCGCGAGATTCTCCAGGCGCGCCACGAGCCGCTCGAAGCGTGGCGTCGAGCTTGCGGTGATGCGCAGCTCGCCTTTCGTTCGTGTCGGGACGATGTACCCATCGACGCCGTCGTCGGCCAGGAGCGCCTCGTGCGCGCTCTCACGCCAGCGATAGCCGTCCTGCTCGGCCACGAAATCTTCCGCGCTCCGTAGCCCCTCGAGCATCTTCCGAATTACCGCCGCGGTGGGGTAGAGGAAGCCCTCGTGGAGCTCGAATCGTTCGCCATCGAGGTTGACGAGAAACACGCGCTGCTCGGCAGCCGCCGCCTGTGCCGTCGTGGGACGCACCAATCGTTCGAGCAGCGGACCGGCGAGCGCGCCCCATCGTGTGAGCTTCTGCTGGCGGGAGAGTGAAGCGCCGACGAGACCGAGCTCGCTCGCGAGGCTGTCCAACGCTTCGAACAGCTCGTCGAGAGGGACGTTTCGGAACCAGCGATGCGCGACGAGCGTCGCGGGCGGATAGAACGTGCCGTCCTCCATGGGTGCGAGGTATCCGAACATGCGCGTCCACCGCGTGATCCGGTCGACGAGCGCCGCGGGCACGCGCACGACGACAGACTCGCCACTGATCGCGTCCATGCAGGTTGCGAGCGCGGCGGACGCATCGAGATCCATGACATCCACGAGGCGCGCCTCGGTCTTCGAGAGCGTGTCGATCGAAGCGCGATGCTCCTTCATTCGTGCATCCATGCGCGCGAGCGCGAGGCCGGTCGTGTTCGGGTCGAGGGGCCAGTGGAAGACGGTCCAGAAGTTCGGCAAGGAGGAGAAGATGCGTTCGTCGACTTCCGACCCTCTTTCCGGAATTTTTCCGAACACGGCGTAGACGTAGGCTTTCAGGGCCGCGTCGAAGGTGCCGTCGTGATCGACCTCGAAGAGCGCGGTCCAATCGCCAATCGCATTCTGGAGCGCCTCTTCATCGGCCGAGAGATCGTCTTCCTCGAACGTCTCGGCTAGATCGAAGCCGTCTTCACCTACTTTTCGAACGAGCGTGTCGATGATGGACTCGTAGTCATCCTCGGGACCGGGCACGTAGAAGGGCCGTGAGAGCGAGGCGAGGGGAGTGTGCTCGAGCGGCTCCGGGGGCGGGCCGGCGTGCGCGGCGTCGAAGTCGCGGTGCGGGGAGAAGCCAAGGCGCGCGGCGTATCGAATGGCAGCGAACAGAATCGACCGTGCAGTCGCGGCGTCGATCTCCTGCATGTCGCCGTGGAGCTCGGAGAGCCTCGAGAGGAGGTTTGCGACCTCCTCCGGCGACATCGCTTCCATCACGTGCGCATTCTTCACGCCGAGGCAGGTCCGATCGACCAGCACCATTTGCGCGACGAGCTCACCGTTGGGCAAGATGCGCGTGAGGACGAGCGTGACGAGCGCGGGCGGCAGCTCCTCACTCGCCCACTCGGGGCTGGCGAATGCGGGACCGAAGGGCGATCGCCGCGCGAGCGCGACGCTGCCGGTAGCGTTGCGTGCGTGCGCCTTCTGCGCCCGGTCTCGCGCCTTCGCCTTCTTCTTCGCCGCCTGCTTGTCGCGCCGCATCTCGGCGTGGGTAACAGAGTGCTGCGGAGGCGAAAAGACTCGCGCCCGTTTCGCGAGCAATTCCCGCGAGGATGACGACGCTGCGCCATCCTTGGCCACAGATTCGCGCCGCACTCAGCTCATGAGCGAGCGTATTCGACTCGAAGATCCTGCGTTCGAACAGAATGCAAGACTGCTGCGGGAGATGCGTGAGCGGATCGAGCGTGCAAGCGCCGAATTTCGCGCCGCGGCCCTCGCGCGCCGTCTCGGGTCTCGGACCGTTCCTTGAATCCGGTCCTCCTCGTCATCGCGGGACCCAACGGCGCCGGCAAGACGACCGTGACGACCCGGCTGCGCGCCGAACAATGGAGCGATGGCGTCGAGTATCTCAATCCCGATGAAGTGGCGCGCGATCGGTTCGGCGACTGGAATTCGGAAGAGGCGGTGTTGAGTGCGGCTCGCTGGACTGCGAACCGCCGCGAAGAGCTGTTGAGGTCGAAGGCTGGAATCGCTTTTGAAACCGTGATGTCTGCGCCCGACAAGATCGATTTCCTCGAACGCGCGAAGTCGGTCGGGTACTTCGTTCGCGTCTTCTTCGTCGGAACGTCGGATCCGCGCATCAACGCGCTAGCGCCGTTGGCACCTCATTCGGCATTTGTCGATCTGCGCGCCGGAGTCTGAAGGTCATTCTGTCGCGTCGGGAGCTCGGCGAGGTCCGAAGGAGTAGCCATGTCGCGGCGAGGGGCCTCGAAGGCAGCGTGAAGAACGCGGGCTAAGAACGCGCTCTGACGCGGCGCTCGCTATCGACTTCAGCGCGTGCGCTTTGAAGCCGACGGCTGGTCGAAGCCCGGCGTCATCGCTTCTCGAGCCTGAACGGTGGCGAAAAGCCCGACGGTGTCGTCACTGCGTGCGCATCGCTCAGTGCCAGTGCCTTCGTGAAGCTGAAGCCCTGCGCAATGCAGGTGTCCGACTCGTAGTCTTTGTATGACTCGATACCGGAGACCGCGCGGATGCTGACGTCGCTCGGATAGGCGAACGCATGGCTTGCACCCGGGTAGCCGAACGAAACGACGGGCTGGATCCCGAACGTGTATGCAGTGCCAGAGCACGTCGAGCCGACGAAGAAGCGCCTCGCCAGCTTCACTTCGAGCACGACGCCATCCGCGCGCAGGTTCCAGATGATTCCGTTCGAATCGAAGAACGGAATCATCGATAGCTCCTCGAGCCCGCCAAGCTCCGTGCTCACGGCGGGAATCTCCTTTCCGTCGGCATCCACCCAGACGACGCGACTCGAATTGTCTCCGCCATCGGGTGACGAGCCATTCGCGCCGCTCGGACCGGCCAGCCCAGGCGCTCCCGGCTCGCCCTGCGGCCCGACAGGCCCGGCCGCACCCGGGTCTCCGGAACATCCAATGAGGAAAAGAACGGCAAGTCGCGCGTAGTTGATCGGGCTCATCGGTAGTGAGCGCTCTTCGACCGCTCGCTGCGGAAGTTGCGTGATCTCGTATCACGCGTGGTTTTCCGCAACTGATCCTCTCGCGCGGCCGAAGGGAGGCCATGCAAACCTCCGCGCTCGTAGGTCTCGTGGGCTTCGCACTCGTCGCCGGATGCGGAGGCTCTCCTGCCGAGGATGCATCGTCTTCGCCTTCGCCGACACCCACGGCGTCCGGCGTCCCTGCCTCCTCTTCGTTTCCGGACGGATCCGCGGTGCCGGCCCGCCCCGTGACGATCAACGTGCGTGGCACGGTGACGACGGGTCGCGACTTGGTTCCGGGCCGACCCGTGCACCTCGTCGACGCGACAGGGCTTGCCACCTTGACCAAAACGGACGCTGCTGGCGTCTTCCATGCGGACAACGTCGTCGCGCCCTATGACCTCCGCGTCGAAGAGCCGGGTGGGAAGCCAGGCGTTTCGTATCTCGGCGTGCGTCGTTCGGACGTGAGGGTCTATGCGTCACCCGACGCCGCAACGCCGTCGCCGGCATGGCCTCGGTCGACGATTCAGATCAACCTCTCGCTTGCCGTGTGTCCAACTACCTATTGCTCGATCGACTTCCAGACGAAATCCGCGCATGGTCACGGCGGACTCGGTTCGGGTTATAACGGCGCGACCACGAGCCTCTCCTCCGGCGTCGACCACGACTTTCAGCCGTCGACGCCTGCCGAGAATGTCGACATCTACGCGCTCGTCGTGAATCGCGACTCGACGCGATATTGGTTCGTCCGCGGAAGCGCGTTCGTCACGCCCGGCCAGAACACCAGCGTCACGATGCAGCCGGTGGAGCTCGCGACTCTCGGCAATGTCACCGTGACCGGCAACGATGCGAACGTGCCGTCGACCTGGAGGCGTGACTTGAACGTGTGGGCGAACATCGGCGGCACGACGTTGCAACTCGGTCGGATCGACGCTCGGTCGCTCGTCTTGCGCGTGCCGAATATTCCGGGCAGCGAGCTGAGCGCGGCTCTGTACGTATCAGCCCCCGACGCCGGCACGCCGAATGGGAATCGCGACACCAAGATCGGCTGGTCGGGGTCGATGCCGCTCCTCTCGTCGACGATCACTCTGCCGCCGCTCGACGGCGTCGAGCCGGTCGGCCACTACGCCATCCGCATCCTGTTCTGGCATGTGAGCACCCGCCGTCTCCAAGTATTTGTGACAAGTCTAAGGTCCATTAGCCTTAGCTCGGCTGCGCCAGCTGCCCCAGCCTATGCTATACGTGGTCTGTGCCGGCCTATAAGGGCGAGCGTCCTCTTGGAGTATCAAAGTCTCTGCCGCTAGCGTTGCTCATCCGGCACTCAGCTGAACTGTGCCCTTACCCAGTCATCTTGCAAAAACTTGACGCCGCTGCACCTCCATACT
>JAOTRH010114859.1:0-15119 GCA_034768845.1 Heliamphora exappendiculata
ACATTGAACAATAATTAATATTGCAAATACTAAACAAAATTGACAATAATCGAAAAACTTTGAAATGGAAATTAACTTGATTGCTCTAATAGAGAGAAGTAGAGTTTAGAAAGATCAGGAATCCAAGCGAGGTACCTGGATTGCCGGAGAATCCTTAAGTCGGGAAATGTGCTCCAATTGTCCAATCCTTGGGGGGTGATCCAAGCAATGTAGGCTTCAATGTAAGTATGGGAGATTAGAGACTTGGTATCTCGTCAGGGTTTCGACGTCGGGGCTCGGGATCGCTCCATATATCAGCAGAGTCTCTCCCACTCAAAATTCCTTCCGAAAACGTACGCCGGTGTACAGTATTTATAGAATTCTCTAACCAATGAGGTGTTGCCATGTTTTGGGACACGTAAGGCCATTTGGAGTTGGCGGCCGCCACAATGCAAGTTGGCGGCCGCTGGATTGGAAAAGGTTCTATTGGCGGCCGCCACAATGTGAGTTGGCGGTTGTCATGTTGTAGTTGGCGGCTGCCACTTTTTGCTAGGGTTTCCAAGAGGTTCTATTGACGGCTGCAACAATGAACATGGCGGTCGCCAGTTCTGACAATGACCTGGACAACAAGTTATCGATAGTTTGGTATAATTTCATTGGTTTTGAAGGTTTTTGATGACTTGGTTCAAATATCGAGCTTGGATCACCTACCGAGGATCGTACTAAGGTACTATTCCACCTGTTTTCATCATCGAATTCGCTTAAGATTAGGCGGGGTCAAATTGGGATGTCTACAGATGCTGACACGTTTTTAGACACGTTAGGCCATTTGGAGTTGGCGGTCACCATATTTAAGTTGGCGGTCGCCATTTTGGGAAAAGGTTCCACAAGATTTTATTGGCGGTCGCCACAATGGAGTTGGCGGTCGTCATGTTTGGGAATTGCTTGGACAACAAGTTATTGATTTTGAAGGTTTTTTACGGTTAAAGTTCAAATTTTGAGCTTGGATCGCTTCTCGAGGATCGAACTGAAACACTTGTTCCACCTATTTTCATCATCAGATTCACCTAAGATTGGGTGGGGTCAAATTGGGGTGTCTACAGATGCACACGAGGAGCACTTTCGAATTACCCTATAGTTGTTGTGGGGACATCAGCTATATGCCAAGTACGATAAATGTGAGTTTTGGTTACCCGATGTAAAGTTTTTGGGACATGTAGTTTTGAGAGATGGGGTGGCAGTGGATTCTTCTAAGACAGAATCCGTGATGGGATGGGAGAGACCAAAAAATGTATTTGAGATTTGGAGTTTCTTGGGGTTGACAGGTTACTACTATCGGTTCATGAAAGACTTCTCTAGGCTTGCGGCGCCTATGACACGCCTTACGAGGAAGAAAATCAAATTCGTATGGAACGAAAGTTGTGAGCTCGCCTTTCAGACATTAAAGACAAGGTTAACCAGTGTGCCTATTTTGATCGTACTAGAGAGAGGGCTTGGCTATGCCGTTTATTACGATGCGTCGCATGAGGGTTTGGGTTGCGTGTTGATGCAACAGGGCAAGGTAGTTGCCTATGGATCTAAACAGTTGAAGATTCGTGAGAAGAACTACCCCACATATGATTTGGAGCTCGCGGCGATGGTCTTTGCTCTAAAGACCTAGAGGCACTATCTGTATGGAGAAAGCTTTGAGGTGTTCTCGATTCACAAGAGTTTAAAATATTTATTTTCACAGAAGGATCTGAACCTATGCCAGAGAAGATGGATGAAATTTTTGGGAGACTACGATTTTGATCTGCATTATCATTCGAGAAAGGTCAATGTTGTGACTAACGCCTTTAGTTAAAAATCTTTGAGCTCATTAGCTCATGTCGCAGTTAGGGAGTGGAGTATGCTTGGGGAGGTCGACGAATATGACCTACAGCTTTGTGAGTCCAACGACTGTGTAGCCTTATTCACGGTGGTGTCTCAACCCACCCTTATTCATCACGTTATGGAGGCTTAACAATCTAATGTAGAGAGCCTAATATTTCGGGAACATGCCTTGAATGGTGAGGGTGCCAAGGAGTGGACTATCCACTTCGATTATAGTTTGAGGTTTGCAGGAAGGATCTTCGTGCGGGAGTTGTACCGTGATGACGTACTTCGTAAGTTTCATCATTTGCGTCTTATAGTACATCCGGGTGGTACCAAGATGTATCATAACATGCGTAGACAGTTTTGGTGGTGGGACATGAAGAAGGACGTTGTCCCTTTTGTTTCACATTACCTTACTTGCCAACAAGTGAAGGCTAAGCATCAGATACCGGCGAGTCTGTTGCAGTCATCGCCAGTGTCGAAATGGAAATAGGAGAACATTGTTATGGATTTCGTGTCGGGACTTTTGAGGTCACCGAGGGGGCATGACGCCATTTGGGTTGTGGTGGATAAGTTGACTAAGTCCGTGCACTTCCTTCCTATTTGCATGACGGATCCTGTTAATAAGCTTAGCAAGCTGTATGTGAGTGAGATTGTTAGACTCCGCGGAGTGCCAATTTCTATCGTTTCAGATCGAGACACCCGCTTTACATCACACTTTTTGTAGGGTTTACATTCAGTTATAGGAACGAGCTTACTTCTTAATACTGCTTTCCATCCTTAGACAGACGGTCAGTTAGAGCGCACCATTTAGATACTCGAGGATATGTTGTGAGTGTGTGTTCTGGACTTTCGTGGGTCATGGGAGGACCATTTGCCTTTGGTTGAGTTTGCCTACAATAATAGTTACTAGTCGAGCATTGAGATGGCGCCTTACGAGGCATTATATGGTAGACATTGTAGGTTGCCCCTTTGTTGGGCCGATGCTGGAGAGACGGCCGTGTTAGGGCTTGAACTTATGCGTGAGACCACAGAAAGGATCGTTGCGATTCGTAAATGTTTAAAGATTGCCCAAAATCGACAAAAGAGTTACGCGGGTAAGAGGAGAAGACTGTTGGCATTTGAGGTGGGAGATCATGTGTTCTTGAAGGTCTTACCACGGAAGGGTCTAATGAGGTTCGAAAAGAGGGGAAAGCTATCACCACATTTTATCGAACCGTTTGAGATCCTTGATAGGATCGGAGAGGTGGCCTATCGTTTTACGTTGCCATCGCAATTAGCATTCATGCACAACGTTTTTCATGTGTTCATGTTGCGCAAATATGAACCATACCCTTCACACGTGTTAGATTGGACCGAGTTGAGGGTTGAGGATGGCATCACCTATGGGGAGAGACCGATGAAAGTTCTTGACACGAAGGAGCAAGTCCTACGAGGTAAAACCATTGCATACGTAAAAGTCTTGTCGCTTCACCATGGTGTCGAAGAAGCTACGTGAGAACGGGAGTCAGAAGTTCGTAAAACGTACCCCAAGTTGTTTAATTCATGATGCATGTATAATTTTGGAGACGAAATCTCCTAAGTGGGGGAGGTTGTAGGGACTCGGTCCCTCTTTATTTGCAAGGATTAATGAAACTATGTTATGATAAATTTGGTGAAAAAGAGTTAAAGGTGTAACTCCTACGTAAAAATTAAAACTTGAGCATGATGACGTTTGCTAACAATGATTGTATGCTTGATGATGCATGAGAACATTATTGTGGGTTGTTTGGGCGAGTTGTAAGGTGTTTGGCTTATGATTTGATTCATTTGTACATCCTTTATTCATGGTCACCTTCAGCGTTGACCGCTCGAGCGGACTAGTAGCAAAGCGTTCGGGTAAGTGAGGACTGCTCGAGCGGACCCCTGTCCGTACGAGCAGACTGTTGACGAGCAGACTTTTTAAGTCACAGGTTAGACCTTTTTCTTTCATTCTTCTCTTTTCCTTCTCTCTCTAAACTCTTACTGGGAGCTTTATAACTCCCCTTGGTGCTTCTTAGGGCTTTCCTTTTCCCTCTTGGTGGTGATTCCTTGCTCCCCTCTTGGTTGAACATTCATTGGAGGTTTGAGCTTGGCGTTGAAAGCTTCGTCCTCATCCATCGGTGAGAGTTTTGGTCGATTGGAGCTTACTAGGGTCATTTTCTTATTACTAGAGCTTCAAAGAGGTACGATCTATGACTATTGTTAGATGTTTATGTGATATGAGTTGTGGATTTGAAAATATGAATATGAATGTATGAAAATGGAATTTTTTGAAACTTTAGGTTAGGGTTTGATGTTAAAGAATGTTAAATCTTAGATTTATGGATGGTTTAAGATCATTCTATCTTCTGGTGGTTGCTGGATATGATCGGGATTGAAAAATGATGGGTTAGAATTTGGATTTGAGTTAAAACCATGAAAAATTGGGGCTTTTGGGTTTAAGGGACCTATGTGTTGAAATTGATAAAAATATTGGACAAATTGGGGTTGTATTAACCTATTGTGTGTGTGTGTGTGTGTGTGTGTGTGTGTGTGTGTGTGTGTCTGTCTGTGTCTGTGTGTATATATACTCCATGAGTTCATTTGATACATGAAATGGTGGGTGTTGGGTTGGGGTTGTTGTGTAAAATCGGTACGTCATTGGATATAGATCAAATGAAATGTTAACTTGGGGTGTTAAATCTTTTTATTCGAATATGTGATGGTTGAGATTAAAACCTTAATGGGTTGGGTTAGAATGTGGATGACTTAATTAAAGTACCTTTTGAATTGGTTGAATAATTAAGTTTGGGCACGAGTTGCACCTCGGTGAAAGACCAAAAACTTGTACATTGTAAGGTAGGCCCTTCATTCGGGTTAATCCCATAAAAGCGTGCTCTTGGGCAGCCCACTCATCGATGTTTATGAGAGAAACCAAAAATGTGTGCTCTGCGTGTCAGGTTAAAGAATGGGTATTTATTCACTGGGCCTCGCGTAGCCCAGTGGTGATAAATGCGTCTGGTTCTATAGGCGCTTTCTGAATTTGGTACTTAATTAAATCAATAAATGAATTGGGTAGGCAAGCCATAATTGGATGAAATAGATAAACCACGGAGTATGGGAAAATGTTGGGTTGATTAGGAAACAATGGAATGACGGGTTACAACGGTTAGCTTCACTATGATCATCGAACATTAAACTATGCTCTTTATTTGAAAACTTGGTTATGTGGTGGGAATTTGATTTGGACAAACGAATTTGGTTTTGAAAAAATTATATATTGCATTTCACATAACTATCCCCGCACGTCATGCATATGTTCATGCTTCACTATGATCGGCTCTTGTTGTTTAACAACATTTCAGATGATAGCGAGAAGAAGGTGTTGGAGTGACATAGATGGTTGCGGAACCCCTTTTGAGTAGTTTGATAGAATTACATATTTATTAATAGCATATTTTGAGAAATAAAATTATAAATGTAATTCTCGTTTTGAATATTTGGATGAATGTATTTGGGTTGGAGTAACTCGCGTTGTAAGGCCTTAAGACCATATATTCATGATTTGTATGCATGTAAGGGCGTTGGGCTTGTTTTGTGTGTTGAATCCCCTAAGTTTGAATGAAATGTCATGATCTTAGAGGCTTGATTTCGGATTTTTGGGTTAAAAAAGGCTGTTTCATTAC
Source organism: Heliamphora exappendiculata (assembly GCA_034768845.1). Lineage (NCBI taxonomy): Eukaryota > Viridiplantae > Streptophyta > Magnoliopsida > Ericales > Sarraceniaceae > Heliamphora > Heliamphora exappendiculata. The sequence continues at coordinate 5,520 of JAOTRH010114859.1, forward strand.
CAAATGCATGTTTTACTTTCTATTTGAGCATATCAAAAAGCATGTTTGAAACTTATGTTAATCAACTGTCCTTTCCAACACTTAAAGAAATTTTCAGGACTTTGGCTAGAATGCTCTCGGATACCTCACCGCTCGAGCAGTGGAGGGCCCGATCGAGCAGGTTGCCGTTGTGTGGAAATTTTTTATCTTTTTTTAAAAAGGGGTTTCTTTTGGTACTCTCTTGAGCACCCTTTGGGGTATAAAATGGTATATTTTGGGAATTGTTTCACAAGTAAAACTCTTAGTTTTACTGTCACTTTTTACATGAAAATTGGATGCCTTGTTCCGTTTACTGTAAAGAATTGTTTTACAAACTCTCTTGGTTGAGAAGTCTTTAAATTGGATTCTCGTTTTCATCATCATCTTGGGTTTTTATCGTTATAAAATTGGGACGTTACAAATGCATTAAATCCTGACTTTTATGGTCAATCTATAACTCAGTAGTCAAAGTATTATTGTTCATGAAGAAAATTTGTAATTCTATCAGAATTAAGATTCTAGTATTCTAGTTCTGTCAGAATACTGCAGCCAATTAGAATATATGCTACAATCAGCAATTGCAAATCACAGTCCCACAAAAACACTATTGCCGTTGCCGCTTGACCACGCACTATCGCTGCCCCACCACGCCGTCGCTCACGCGCAGTGCTATTTTACTTTACAGCCGCACCTGTTTGCTGCACTGTGCGGTTTAAATTTTGGGCCGTTTGAAATTTTTTGCTTGCTGCGCCGACCTTGATAATTGTTTTTGTTTTTATCACCACCATGAATTTCCATGATAATGATGGTCCACTGTTTGGCCCAAGCTTGGCTTTATGCTTTATTCAATGTATTCCAATTGCATGATAATTGATCATTAGTTCATTCCATGATCCAAGAATTACACATGTAATAAATAACTAACATCAAGCATATAATTCCCACGTGCATTCCACTTGGTTACGCCGCATTAGCATTGGACCGAACTATGGTTCCCAAGCATTGCTATAATTCCAAGCATGAATAATTATCCCAAGTTGGCGCCACTGCTAGCTTTGCGTTTGGTTTCTCAACATTCTTTGTTGTTATCCGTTCTATGAATTTTCGATTTTTCGATTACATACAAATTTTTAAAAAAATTTAAATTAAAAAATAATTAATTTTTTTTTACGTTGATCTTATGCCTTCGAAGAGTTTACAATCAATCTACTATGATCAACCCTCATGGTTAAGAAAAAATATTTAATAATTATTAAACCAAGCAATCAAATATACAAAAATAATGACAATTAAAAATCAAAATTAGATTGCCTACCAAAAAGAGTTAACTCAATTTAAATTTACCCAAACCCATGATTCAATCATACATAATCAAAGACGACTCTAATATCAATTGTAAGGACAAACTATCAAGATCCTAAAATTATATCTATGATTTTAATTAAAAAATATTCAGACGGGCAAATGCCAAAACAAGTTTCAGATTAAAACTTTTGATATCGAACAATTACAAATAAAATCTAACAATACTCTCAAAATTAGTTTTAGGATTATACATTTCGAAATCGGGTTAGATGATTTCGGTTACTGTAACATTTTTTAGTCAGTAATTTGCCGCAGTTTTTGACTTCTAGTCAAATCTCCAACACAAACTTTTTATTAGATTCTCGAACGCTTGAACATGAATAAAGTGTGAATTTTTATCTATCGTGATCTTTAAAACATGTTTAGTCATCTATTCTTTATATTCATAAGACGTAAAAATCCTAAAATCAATTGTGATTAACTAATGATTAGGTTTTATAACATCATATAAATAAGTTACAATAGGGACCTGTAAAGTAAATAAGACATGGACTTTCAATGTAATTATAAAATCTTACATCAATCTAGAAGTAATTTCATAGAAATATAAATTATAATTCATTCTATTAAATAATTATAATTACACCATCAGCCTTATTTTCAAAATCGAAGTATTGGAGCTCATTTTATTAAATATTTATTTATTCTTTTCACGTCAAGATTAAATATACATGCTGATTAAATTAAATTACTGACAATTTAATCAGCTTCTTCGAAAATTCTTTCAGCCCTTCTACGTAACTTATTTGATTGCCATATTATAAAATTCACTTGCAGGGTTCGACTCGGTCAAAACTTATAAATTTTCTTAAGTAGTATCATCAATTCTGATATTTCGATAAGTGAATTTCATCAATAATTAATATTCATCATATAATCAATATCGTTATTCAACTCACTGGGATTATAAACCCATAAAAGATAACACCTTCTAATGAATCAAAATAATAAATATTAAATATACATATCTAATAATTATTTTGAAATTAAGAAAATAATCAATCATAATAACCATGGATGTAAATTAATTTATAAAGTCAGTATAAAATTAATTATTTCAACTTGGTCCTGTTCAATACATATAAAATTTACTACCACAATGAGTTAGAATAATTATCGAAACATTTTTCGTACCTTGTAATCTAGACAGATCTACTAAAATATTGTACTATAACCGTACCGATGGTGTATCTAATTCTATTTAAATTGTGAACCAAAATTCATATTCCACAAGAATCGATAATTTAGTATTCTATATGTAAGTCAAACTCTACACACCAGATTAAATACTATGTAGAATAAAAGACATCTATGCACAATATTAAATAAATAATAAAATGCATACATTACTCATTAAGATTCTCATAAAATTAAAAAATTAATTTTATTAATCAATAAAATTAAATACTAAAATCAAAATCATGATTTTTAATACAATTCTAATACATAATTGTGAATTTCATAAAATCTATAATCTTTTGTGTGTATCTTAAATCCTTCCTATTCAAATTTATCCTACTTTTATCCATGATACTGACAATTCAACTCTGAAGAGGCGAAAGAAGAGAATTTAGAAAATGTTTCTATGTAAAGAAATGGATCGTCTTTATTTGCAAATAAAGTTATGGGAATGAACATCTAAGGAATCACTTCAATTACTCACAAGTAATTAGTATCACAACAAATTTGTTCCAGGTCATTTAGAGTTTATCACCCTCTTCAAAAGTCTTAATCAATTTATATCTACCAAGTTATGGCTAGGTTGGGATAGAATTTAAAATTTTATTTATTTATTTAATTAGTTTTCATTTTATTTTTTTGGATTGCCTTAATTAGAGAAATTAGAAAAGTAAAAACATTTAACCACAAGATTTAAAAAATCAATAAAAACAAAAATAAACAACATAAAATATAACTTATTGACTTATTTTATTTTTTGAGTTCTTTTTCTCATAATTTGGTCAAAAATTTTTTTTTTTTTGACTCATATCAATCAGAAGAGGTAAAAAATATAATAATTTGACCAAGTAAAGACAAAAAATAAGTAAAATAAAATAACAAAATAAATTATTATTTTAAATGAGGAACCCTACCGCCATCCCTACCCTCCCATTCTTTTTTGTTGTCCAAACTCTAGGATAAAGTAAATCTACATATGATGTATTCATAAAAAAAAACACAATAAAAATAGAGTTATACATCAAACAACACAAAATAGAAACAGAATTGTATTTGTGCAGACCAAATGGGGTTGCTGCCATATGAGTTTTTAATTGTATAACCGAACTATGGAATGAGTTTTTGTCCATATTACAGTAGCAATCGAGGAAGATAAAAAACCATTCTCATTGAATTCCGCCATGGGGTTAGTTGTCGAAAATATTGATAAATTTCTGTTCTTAACTAAGAAAAAGCATAAATGTTGGTAACTTTCTTCCCATTTACTTTCTTCGATTTTTTCTCGATTTTCGTAGCAACCTAAAGGCTGATTTATCGAATCTCACTTCAATAATAATCAAAATTTCAAGGAATTGATTCCTGAACAAAAAATTTAACTCAGAGCAATAGAAACAGTTTCTATAGAAATAATTTATAATCTAATAACTATTCAATTTCAACAAGTTTCATGTGTTACGATTGTATATTAAGAATCATATTTTGCGTAATTATTTTTTATTTTGATTTAATTTATTAATAGAATATATTTTTCCATTTTAATTAGAATTTATTTGAATAATATTTGCAATACATTATTTATTTAATATTGTGCATTGGTGTCTTTTATCATACATAGTAGTTAATCTGGTATGTAGAGTACGACTTACACACAGAAGACCAGATTATCGATTCTTGTAGAACATAAGTTTTGGTTCAAAGTCTTAGATAGAACTAGACACACCATTGGTAGGGCTGTGGCATAGTATTTTAATAGATCTGTCTTGATTACGGAGAACAGTATAATTCCAACTCACTATTCTAGTATATTTTGTGTATATTGAATAGGACTGCATTGAAAAAATTATTTTTATAGTGACTATATAAAATAATTCACACCTCATGATTATTATGAGTGTTTATGATTTTAATTTCGAAATAATTAATATACACATATATTTAATATTTATTCTTTTGATTAATTAAAGAAAAAAATCTTTTACGGGTCAACAATCGTAGTGAGTTGGATAGCAGTATCACTTCTATTGTGAATATTAATTATTAACAGAATTCATATCTCGGATAGGGATTGATGATACCCCTTTAAGAAAGCTTATAACAAAAGCGGTAGGTCTTAAGAAATTATGTGAGAGGTCGATTAAGTATAATTGTTAGTAATTTAATTTAATCGATGGGTATTTGTAATATTAACGTGGGAGAATAATAAGCATTTAATAACAAGAGTTCAAATATTAATTTTATGAGAATAAGACTAAGGGTGCAATTACGATTTCTTATTGGTATAAATTGTTATTTTTATTTTTATAAAATTAATTCTAAATTTAATTGGATTTTCTTAATTATATTAGAACCCTGAGTCTTATTTACTCTTTAGGTTCCAAGTGTAGCCAATATATACACTATTATAACCTTTGGTGCCAATCGATTGATTATTAGGGTTTTTACACACTTGTGAAATTCTAGAGAATAACATGGTAGCCAAAGATAGGGTTTGGAGCACGAAGGACCAAAACCCACACTTTATTTGTGTCTTCGATATTCGTGACTACCCCAGAAGATCTAAGTTGGAGACAAAATCGACGATTCACATGCTGATCTTGAAGGATCGCTGTTCAAGTGCTGAAACGAGATCATATCAGTGAGATCTTGCAAATATAATCCATATTCTGCCTTGTTGGGTGTAACATGTTTTAGTTTTTTCTGTTCGGGGGCAGGGGTTTCCGTCCGTCTGGACGCCCCTCTGAACGGAATAGCACTGTAGACACCCCAATTTGACCCCGTCTAATCTTAGGTTGATCCAGGTGAATCCGATGATAAAGACAATTGGAATGGTGCTTCAGTGTGATCCTCGAAAAATAATTTAAGCTCGGTATTTGAACCCAATATATGACAAAAAAAACCTTCAAACCAGTAAAATTATGAGACGTGGACTCGTCTCTTTTTGAGACTTATATATGTTTGACGTGTTTTTGCATATATATTTCTGCGGTGTATGATTTATTCGTTTTGATGCATGTTTAAGTTCAAATAAGCATGCGGGGTTGGTTCCTGGAGTTGTAGAGAGTTTCTGTGCGAATTTCAAAATTAAAAAAAAAAAAGATATTTTCAAAAAAGATATTTTCAAAAAAGATATTTTATTGGCCTATAAATATCTAGCATTTAAAAATTTGTAGAGATATTTTGCAAAGCTTGGTGACTAAGTTTATTTTTCTCAAACCAAAACTTCTACCTTCTCTCTAACTTCTCGGGGACCCGGGACTTGATTTTTTGACAAACCAACAGCTGATCCTTAGTATTGGCCTCGCGGTCTACGCACCCATCTGAATGGAATTTTATTCTGGCAAAACTCGATTTTGCACGTGGATCGAGACATCGAGTTTTTAACTCACCGAGGTAGGATCCTAGACTGTATAACAGTTAGAGGGTACTACGTGTAATGATACATGTTTCTACCATTTAAAAACGTATGAAAAATAATTTATGTTCCAAATGTTGGATTTTGGTTCAAAATTGCTTTGGGTGGATTTCGGTTGGAGGAAAATGGTTTTGAGGCTTTCATTTCGGTATATCTTGGTTGTTTTGGGTTTGTGTATGCCCATGGGTTGTAGAGGAAGTGTTTGGTTAGTTTAATTTGGAGTCGAGAAGTTGTTTCAGTAACTTGGGTTTGTTTTTCACCATCGCCTGTAGCCTATTCTAAAATTTGAAAATTTTAGATTTTGTGTCAACACCATTTTCTGTTTGTGTTGACACAATGTTCCTTCTGTTGGAGTTGAGTATTCTGTTGTTGTTTGTGTCGACAGAATTTCTGTTGGTGTCGACACTTTTTGTCGCTGGTATCGACACATTTCTGCTGGTGTCGACACTTTATCTCTCTGCATATGTTGCCTAAACTCTCGGTTCTTTTGTGTCGACACCTCTGTTATTTGTGTCGACACTTCCGCTGTTTTTGTTGACACATTTTCTGTTTATGTCGACACGTCCGATGTTTATGTCGACACCTTTTTTGTTGGTGTTGACCATTTTCTTCTTTTGTGTGAGAAGAAGAGTTTTGAGATTGGGATGAGTTCTATGAGCCGTGGGGTCCTAGAATGAGATGTTTGCTTGTAGTTTTCAAAAGAAATGAGGTTTGAAAATGAGGAGTTTTATGAAAGTTGTGAAAACGTGTTTTATTAAAGGTTTGGAGCTAACCCTTGGGTTGAGTCTCAACTTCTAAAACGTTTTGGGTGAAAATATGTTTTTACATGTTTTGTTTGGTCTCCATGGTTTCTGAATTGGATCTCCTTATATACATGTGTTGTATATCTGTTTGTGGGTTGGTTTTGAAATGTTTATCCATAGATGTACCATGATAGTGGATTCGGTTGAGTTGGGCTTCCATTGCTACTCGGTGCAAGTCCAAAAATGTGCGAAGCGTAGGTGCTCTGTACCTTCGGGTTAGTCCCTATAAATTGAGTGTGTGTGAGTGCTTTGTACCCTCGGGCTCAGGTCCCATAAATTAAGCAGTAGTTGCTCTGTACCTTCGAGCTAGTTCCTATAAATTGAGTGGTTCAGTTGCCTCCGTTAATGGCGTCGTTGTCGTAACTCCGTATAGAACTTATCATTACTAAACCTGCGAGTCTAGGGTAATAGACGAGAATCTATAGTTGTTAGCTTTGCCAGTGTGGCAGAGTCGGTACATAGGATTACATTTTATTGTGTCTCCTCGGTTGTGTGTCCTGAGTTGAGAATGCTGTGTTTTACTGCTTTCCCTTAACTGTGGCATGAAGTCTGTTAGGATTAGAAGCATAGTTTCAAGGATAAAAACTTATAGTTTTTTAGAGAAAAACATGTTTGGCTTTTGTGGTTGAGTTAGCTCTCACCTTATGATTGCATGACCTGTATTACAGTTTTAATGTCTATGTTCTATTGGGTTTCGGCTCACGGTGTGAGATTTGTTGTTATAAAACCTTTTTCAGGTGAGCACGTGGAGTTGACCTAGTTGCAGAGGTAATGGAAGACTTGCTGTAGTTTTTCCTTTTTGGAGACATGTACTTTTATATGTGATGCCTATGAAGGCTGATTTTGTACGCCTTTTGGCAATATACTTATTCATGTATGAGAATGCATGTTTATCGTTTATGAGAGCTGAACTTGGAAAATCTTTTATCCAAATGTTGTATTTTGATTCCCAACTATAAAAATCCATTATTTTTATTAAATGGGTGTTTTGGTGGGCTTTCGCGTGACCCTGGTGTTTGGTGCGTGACAACTTGGTATTAGAGCTCTGGGTTCGAATACCTAAGAGCCATGGGAAAGAGGATACATCAACTTGTGAGGATGTGCATATGTTTGATTACCTGTGTTTTAGCTTCTGTTAACATACGCATGATAGCTTGTTTATATGGGTATGGTGGTTGAATCATGGGATCGATTAGTCATGCCTTCGGGCATTTGGGTTAACATACTTGGGAGTCATGTTAGAGACGCGTTTCGCGGACGTGATTTCTAGCTAGGAATCTGAGTAGGTTGTTTAGAGTGACGAGTCTTTCTTGTTGGTTCTCCTCGGTATGTGAGATGTGATGACATGATATTAAGTGGCTATGTGTTAGCATGCTTATCTGTCTTTTACATTAGCCATAACATGTTATAGGAAGCTTACCCTATTATCTTGCTTTCGTATAGAGTTATGTCTACACGGGGTGGACCAGGCCGTGGTCAAGGCCGAGGCTGTGGTTCTGGCTGAAGGGACGTTCTTGTCCCAGATGTTGGGGATGCTAATGCAACCCAAGGACCTGTTACTGAGGGAGATCTGTTGCGTGAGATGGTCGGCTCCATCCGGTAACTCGCTGAGGCCGTTAGGGGCAGGAAGAGTATACCTGAACCGAGGGCGACGGTCGCAATGCGCGAGTTATACTGTTTGGACCCTCCTACCTTTTCTGGGGATCCCAACCCCACGGTTGCCACTGAATGGCTAGAGCTGGTCACCAGGATCATGGACATACTACATATTGAGGAGGACGATTTGAGGATTACTTTTTTTGCCTTCCAGCTGAGGGGGAGTGCGCATATGTGGTGGAAGTTCACCAGGACTACAGTTATTGGCACTTAAGAGGCATTCATGAAGGTATTTCTGGAGAAATACTTTCCAGCGACACTGAGGGATCACTACAGAGAGGATTTCCTGTTTTTGACTCAGGGGACGATGTCAATGGTGGAGTATGAGGCTGAGTTCACCAGTCTGTCTCGGTTTGCATAGGAGATCGTACCTACTGTCGAGTTTCGTGTAAAGTGGTTCAAGAGGGGTTTGAGGCCCGCTATCAAAGATAGAGTGGTGGCATTCCAGATGCAGGTCTTCACAGAGTTGGTACAGATGGCCATGAAAGTGAAGGACACTCTGACTGAGACGCACAGAGACAGGGACTGTCAGGGTCAATAAGGAGGGGAACGTGAACAGTCTCAAGGGCGCAAGGAAAACAAGTGCCAACGGACATCTAGTCCACGCTCGCATCCGGTGGGGTCGTATTCGCCGTAGTCTTCTGCATCCGTGCCACCCGTGGTTTCAACAGAAAGGTCGGAACATAGGAGGGAGTCTGTTTGTTTCAGATGCCAGCGGCCTGGACATCGTGTGGTAGAGTGCTGTAGTCCGACGCTGGTTCAGTCGCAGTCGCAGGCTCAGGGAAGAGGGCCAGTGGTATGTTTTGAGTGTGGCCAGTCTGGGCACATCCATCAGGGATTGCCCCAGATGGGGGAGCACAACTGGAGCTTTTGTTACTCCATTTGCTCAGGGACGTCAACCATCCAGATTTGTAGAAGGGGGCGCTTCAGTGCAGTCAGGCAGACAGTCTACAGTTCAGGGCCACGGTGCACCGGCCAGAGCTTTGTTCTAGTAGATCCCCGTTCATCGAGAGCACCGGTCATGCCCGATGCTGCTGCTACCACCTCCATGTTCAGAGGTACTCTTCTAGTCATAGATCATGGGCAAGTATTCTCATAGACACGGGAGCATCACATTCGTTTATCTCATTTGCTTTTGCATCTTCTTTGGGGTTGAAAACAGACCTG
>JAOTRH010114870.1:0-15119 GCA_034768845.1 Heliamphora exappendiculata
ATGCATGCAGAAATACAAATGAGAAATTTTATTAGGAACCAATGATGCTTTTGAGTCTAGCCCTCTTATTTGATTTTAAAAACCAATCCCCAGTAGAGTCGCTAAAAAGTACTGTGGCGTTGAGATTTGAGGGTTAAAAATGAGAGAATTCAAAGAAGTTTTGAAAAATATTTTAAACACCTTGAAAATTAAATTTCGAAAACCCCTTTTGTTGAAAATAGAGTCGCCACTTAGTTTTTAAGAAAAATTAAGAAAAATAAAATTGGCTACTGATCTTGAAAACGTTAACCAAAGAAAAAGGGTTCGGGGGCTAAGGTACGAATCGGGAAAGATAATAGGCACCCCGTTCGTCCAACCGTAAGGTTGGCCTCTACTAATTATCATTGGTTCTTTAATATAATTTTTCAAATGCATACAAATAAAAAAAATTAGGTCAAGAGAGAATATCCAAAATCAAATATAAAAAAATACATAAAATATGTACATAACACTCCAAAATAAATAAGTGTCAAAAAAAATTCTAAATCCTATAACATGTAATTTCTATATAAAGAATACATGAAGTATACCCACATGCAATTTCATAAAAATTAATTAAATTATGATGGTTTAAATGAATATACTAAAGATGTTAAAACAACCTTAACATGATTTGCTACGAAATGAATTAAACAACTCTAAACATACATTTAAAGAAAATAACCAAAACATACATAACATTCATTTAGAAAGAAAAATATGAACATGATAAGTACTAAAAATAAAATATGCACAAAAATTCTATGTTTTGAAAGAAGGAAAGCCTATTAACAAAAATAAGTGTGTTTTAACAAAAGAGGGTTTAAAGATTTAAAGAAAATAAGAGAAATTTATAAAAGAAAAATTTATACTAACAATAAGAAAACTAGAAAATATTTATTGAACTAATGAGAAGGAAAGATAACGATTTAAATTTTAAAAGGGATAAAAGAAAATAAGGAGAAAAGAAAACAAACGGAAAGAAAATTACATTTAAAGAATGAGAATTAGATTAAAAGACTTTTATGATTTTTAAGATTAATGAAAATAAAAGAAAAAGAAGGATGAAATAAAGTTATAAGTAAATAAAGTTAGAAAAAAGAAAATGAAGAAGGAGTTTTATAGGAAAAATAAATACTAACGTTAAATGAAAGAAAACACTAATAAAGAGAAAAATAAATTAGTATTAAGAGAAAAAAAAATATGCATTATAAAGAACTTTAGAGTTAGTAATGAGAAGAAAATGTTAAAAGAAGAAATTATACTAATATAAAATAGAATGAAAAGAAAATAAAAAATAAATGTTAGTAAATGAGTCTTAAACTAATGTTATAAGAAAAGAAAAGAAAAAGAAAGAAAATGGTACATTAAAAAGAAAATCAAAACTACATTACAAGGAAAAGAAAAGAAAAAGAAATAAAATGCTAAAAAGAAAAATTACACTACTATTAAAAAAACAGAGAAAGAAAATGAAAAACAAATACTAATGATGGAACATTGAATATTAAAGAGAAAGAAAAATAAATATTAAGAAATTAAACTAATGCTAGTAAGAGAAACTACATTAAAAAAAATATGAGCCAATGGAATAGACTAGTAAATAATATTAAACTAGCACTAGAAAAATGAAAGAAACCAAAACGTATTTATTTAATTGCCAAATATGAATATAGTATTGGCAACTATATTCATATGTGTGTAAGTGTATTATGGTAACAATTAACAACAATGATTAGTTGTAATTGTCAAAACATGTTAGCACTATTTTAATGATTTAATGAAAGAAAAAAAATAACAAATGTATTAAGTATGAATGTGAGGAAATTAGTTAACTAAATAATTAAATAAAATAATCGAATTACATGAAGCAAATAAAATTGACTATGTAAATAAAAAGAAGAAATGTGAATTAAAATTCAAAATTAACCCGATCACTCAAAGAGAGAGGAAGTGGAGTTTAGAAAGATCGGGAATCTAAGCAAGATACCTAGATTGCCGGGAAATCCTCAAATTGGGAATGCTCTTCAACGATCCAATCCTCGGGTGATGATCCAAGCTAGGGTTTGGGACTATCAGAGGCTCGGATCTCGGTATCTCAACAGGGCTTCGGCGTCGGGGCTCGAAATTGCTTAGTATATCGCCAGAGTCTCTCTCACTCAAAATTTGTACTAAAAACGTACGCCGGGGTACGACATTTATAGAATTCTTCAACCAAGGACAATTTGACATGTTTTGGGACACGCCAGGCCATTTGAAGTTGGCGGCCGCTGGGTTGAAAAATGTTCCACAAGGTTCTATTGACGGCTGCCACAATATGAGTTGGCGGTCGCCATGTTGTAGTTGGCAGCCGCCACTTTTGGCTATGATTTTCAAGAGATTCTATTGACGGCCGCCACAATGAACATGGCGGTCGCCACTTCTGACAATGACCTGGGCAACAAGTTATCGATGGTTTGGTACAATTTCATTGGTTTCAGAGATTTTGAATGTTTTTGATGACTTGGTTCAAATACCAAGCTTGGATCAACTCCCGAGGATCGTACTGAGGCACTATTCCTCCTATTTTCATCATCGAATTCGCTTAAGATTAGGCTGGGTCAAATTGGGGTGTCTACAAAGCCGTATGCCAATAACTCAAGTAATACCACTAATTCCGTGAATCGATACTATAAAGTGAACCTGCTGAACCCCAACCCCAACCAAGCTAACCCATCTATGCAGCTAGCTACCCAAAATCCACCCCGCAACCAAAAGAGAACTTTCAACAAACTCACTGTACCCTTGTCTTCTATTTTAAGCCACCTGATTGAGAGGGGTTTCCTCAAGCCTTTGGAGCCGATCCCGCCTCTTAATCTTTTGCCGCCCAGATACAATCCAACACAGTATTATACCTTTTATCATAGGCATGGTCATTTATGTTGGATCAAGCACTTACTATCTCACTAAAACCTATAGGTAGCGGTGAAGGTGCAACTTTATTTTCTCAAAGGGTATAGCGCCAAGCGCCATAAGTCGACTGTGACTCGGCCCAAACCCGAACCTCTGCCACGGTAAGATGTTAGCCCAACCCTAGGCCAACAATCCCCCCCAGCACCTGCCTGCAAGTAGTATGCCATCGAGGGGAATCAAACTTGACACCTTGCTCTGATACCAATTGTTGGATCAAGCGCTTACCATCTCACCAAAACCTGTAGGTAGTGTGCCCGATGTAGGCACAACTTTATTTTCTTAAAGGGTACAGTGCCAAGCGTTTCAAGTCGACTGTGACTCAGCCCAAACCCGAACCTCCGCGCACGGCATGATGTTAACCCAAACCCAAGGGAGTAATTTAACCAACAACTACATGAGGTCCAAGATTTGATAGATAATAAGGTGATTCCTCCACCCATTGCTGTTCAATATAACCACCAATCCTTTATCGAATCATACGACTTTGTAGAATGTGAATGCCGTTGAAGAAGGGTTGAAAAGTTTTGATCCTAAAAAATTCATAGTCTCCACAATAAAATCAAAGCCAAATATAATTCTACCGTTTGGTCAAGAAGTACTGCTGCTCAACGACCTTATTCAGAATCTGATAGACGATGGTTTTGATAATTTTTCGATCTTCATCGTCTACGAGGAGGAAGTTCCCCTGTTGACAATAATGGTGAAGAAGATGGAAAAATCAGATGTCTATAGGAGGATTTGGCACACCTTGAGGCATTAGATGTGTTAGAGGAAGCTGGAATTGACATGAAATGGCATGGTTCGACCGTTCCAAGTGATGATACAGCATGGCACTGAGGGGCATCTTGATACGAGGAAGTTAAGATGAGTTTTAGAGTTAAAGAGGTAAAGAAAGTAGTGTTAGAAACAGGAAAGTTTTCGAAAGGAAAGGAAGTTGACAATAAGAGTAGGCAGGAAGAGAATTCGTCAATCAGTGAGGAAACTGAGAAGAGGAAAGAGCAAGAAGAGAAAAGCATAGGCCTACCTCAACTGAACTTGTTGGGAAATGCAAGTTTTATGTTCGATCCCTCTCTATACATCGTTTCTTTTTAGGAACCAAAACTAAGAACTCCCCTACCCGAAGGGCCAGCTTTATACTCTCTCAATGTAGAGGAAATCTTATACCAAGAAGAGAATGATCTGTGAGAATTGGAAGAAATAGAGCAAGAATTCATGGATTTGGAGTATGATGAAGGAGAAAACATGCTGGAATGGAACCCGATTTTGGAGGAGCCGTATGATCATGAAGGTTCTTGGGAACCTTGGGTCCTTCCCCCTCCATATGATTACGAGGATCCCCTTAATGAGGTATCGTGGCCATAACTCTTTGAATTAGAGACTGCTACCAGTGAAGAATCCCATCGGTTTACGCAAAATATAATGGGAATCGAGGAGGATATTTGGGGACTCGAAGGAATTAGTAAAGAAGGCAATCAAGGAAATACGAGCATAGACAATTTCTAGACTTTTCAAGGGAAGACATACCCGGTGGCTAAAATCCGAGAAGTGACCCACCAGTTCAAGGGTTTGTGGGAACCCAAATAGTAAGTTGAACATCTGATAAGAAGCGGAAGGCACTTCAAGCTCGCCCAATTAGAAAAGGGGCAACCAAGTAGGGGTATAGAGGAACCAATAAAGCATGTAGAGAGTCAGAATAGTGAAATGGAAGACATAGATCTAAAGCAGCTCAAGAAGACGCAGGCAAATGTGAGCATTTGGGGGCTACTTGTGGCTTCCCATAAGCATAGTAGGTAATTTTATAGGCTCTCAACTGCATAGACATTCCGATCAATGTCTCCTCAAACCAGTTGGTTGGAATGCTCATACCCAGAAAGCAGTATAATGTCATCGCCTTTAGTGATAAGGATTTTTCAGTAGAGGGGCCATCCCACAACAAGCCGTTGCATTTAACTGTCCAGTGTTTGGGGAAGTGGGTGCCAGCTGTCTTGGTTAACAATAGTTTTGCTCTCAATGTGCGCGCCCTACGAACTGCTTAATGTTTGGGACTAAAGACACAAGAATTCAAACCGAGTGCATAAGGAGTACGAGCATATGATAATAAAAGAAGTGATGTATTGGGCCTAGTAACTTTCGCTATGGTAGTGGGAACGCTAGAGAGCAAAGAAAAGGTTTATGTTCTCGATGTGCTAACCTCGTTTAATATGTTATTGGGTAGACCATGGCTGTATGATCTGACAGTAAAAGCAGTTCTGTCGACCCTACACCAATAAGTGAAACTAATCAAAGAAGGAATAACTATCACCATACTGGGTGAAACTGGCTTACCAACTCTGCTTAGTAACATTACCCCACTCCTCGAGATCCAACATGGGGAAGAAGGTCTCCTTCTAAATGGGTTTGACTTCAACGAGACTAAGATCGTGCAAGTTATGATGAATAAAGAAGAAAACTATGTGAACCCCAAAGTCATGGCCATGAGGAAAGACAGTGTCCTATTTTTTGGGAATGTGACTGGGTAAGCATTTACAAGGGATTTCGGAACCAATCCCCGTGAACCACAATCATCATGGATACAGATTAAGGTATAAGTCAAAGCTGGAAGAATCCAGTGTGGGAAAGTACAAACCAACGTTAAATGGACGTTTGATCAAGTAAGGGGATGACTTCCCCTACTCCGAGTTCCCCAAGCCATGGATAGAGGAGAAGACTAAACAGAAGTTGTCGGGGCTGGAAATCTTTTTTGGCCACTAGTTATCTGACAGCGAAGAGGAAGCAAAAATATAGCAGATGGAATTCACCAAAAAAGCGCCGACAGAATAGATAGTCCATTGCGAGGAAAGAGATCTCTGTTCTTTCTTCAATGAAGAGTTGGCTCGAGTGCGTATAGAAAACGAAGAAGACAAGGACGTGCTAATAATGAAAGCTGACGCGCCTGCAGATTACACCACACTTATCATGGATGTTGTAAAAATGAAAAAGAGTCAATTTTTTTGAGTCTTTCTTATGCATCATGTAACAAGTAGGTTGAAGATCGAGTTTATTGAACTATTTTCATTAGGTCTGTTAACAATGTTTATAAGGGTAAGTCTTTCGGGAATGCATCTATTGGCATCCCGAGTCCTTTTCGCTTTGAGTCTTAGGCTGTAACTCCCTTGGAAATCAATGAAATGAAATCGAATTTTGCTTACTTCGCTGTGTCTCAAATATTTTGCATTGATTTTGAAAATTTTGAAGAATTCGAGGAGGATATCCTCTAAGAATTCAAGCTTTTAATTGAAAAGGAAGAAAAAATGCGGGCTAAACCTGTAATTGAAGAAACTGTTTTAATAAATGTCAACAATGAAAAAGATCCACAACCAATTCGGGTCGGTTCTACGCTATCATTGGAAGAATGTGAGCAATTAATCTTTTTATTAAAAGAATTTAAAATTTTGTTTGCATGGTCCTGCGAAAATATGCTTGGCATAGATCCCAACATTATATAACGCCAAATGCTCCTTTTACCCTGATGCCAAACCCATCAAGAAGAAGCTTAGAAGAATCAGACCGGATTAGTCACTCAAGATTAAGGAAGTGGTTACCAAGCAGAAATTCGCCGAATTTCTCATGGTTATAGAGTATTCAAAGTGGGTTTCCAACGTTGTCCCGGTGCCAAAAAAAGACGGAAGAATCTGGGTGTGTATCGACTTAAGAGATCTTAACAGAGATATTCCCAAGGATGACTTCCCTCTTCTCCACATAGATGTTTTGGTATACAACACAGCCAAGAACGCACTCTTGTCTTTCATGGATGAATTTTTAGGGTACAATCAGATTTTGATGGCTCCAGAAGACCGAGAGAAGACTACCTTCACGACACCTTGGACCACCTATTGCTATAGGGTCATGTCGTTCGGGTTGAAGAACGCGGGTGCAACCTACTAAAGGGCTGCAACCACGTTACTACACAACATGATACACTAGGAATTAGAGGTATCTATGGATAACATGATTGTGAAGTCCAAAACCCGAGAAGAACATGTCGTCACTAAGGAAGTTCTTTAAGCAGATCAGGATGTACAGGATGCGTCTAAACCCGTAGAATTGTGCCTTTGGAGTTACAGCAGGGAAGATGCTCGAATTTATGATCACACAGCGAGGTATAGAGGTAGACACATCAAAGATAAAGGCTATTCTCGAAATGCCTTCTCCAAGGACCGAGAAGAACGTAAGGAGTTTCTTAGGGAAGATTCAGTTCAACAGTCGATTTATTGCCAAGCTTACCACTACCTGCGAACCTCTGTTTTGGCTTTTGAATAACTAAACCAAGTTTCAGTGGAATCAATACTGTCAAGCTGCCTTCAATGCTATACAGAAGTATCTACAGAACCCTCTAATTCGGTCGGCACTAAAACCCGGTAATCCACTAATATTGTATTTATCAGTAACTGATTCAGTAATAGGGTGAATACTCGCACAGGAAGATAAAGCTAACGTAAAAAGAGTTGTCTACTATTTGAGTAAGAAGATGACGAAACGTGAACACCGGTGTACGCCCTTAGAGAAGTCTTACTCGGCACAAGTTTGGGCATCTAGAAAGTTACGTCACTACATGCTAGCATACCGAGTTGTTCTAATTTCAAGAATGGACCCGCTCAAGTACCTCTTCGAGAAGCCAACATTAATAGGAAAGTTAACCCGTTAGTTGCTCATGTTAACTAAATTTGACTTGCAATACATCACAAGAAAATTCGTGAAAGGGAGAGCCATTGCAGAATTTTTGGCCTACCATCCTATTAAAGGAGAAGACGAACAGGAGTTTGAATTTTCTGATGGACAAGTGTTGAAAATTGAGAAGGATTTGTGGACCCTCTATTTTGACGGAGCCTCAAAGCAATACGAATATGGGATAGGGATACTCTTCATCACTCCCGATAATTTTCATATCTCTTTGGCTTTTAAGTTGAGTTTCGAGGTTACAAACAATCAGGCCGAGTACAAAACTTGCTTAGCCGGATTGGGAGCAGCCTTAGAACTAGGGGCAAGGAAGTCATAGGGCATTCAGCTTTAGTCGTCTCCCAAGCAAAATGAGAATGGAAGTTTAAAGAAGATAGGCCAATCTAATATCACCGAGCTCGAAGTGATGACACTCTTCTTCGAAACGGTGGTGTTCACCCATATCCCGATAGTGTAGAATAAGTTCGTTGATGCCTTGGCTACTTTAGCATTGATGATAGAAATACCCCCGGGGTAAGGATGAGAACCTTCAAAATTCAGCAAAGAGATATACCAGCAATTAATGATATTTTTGCTATCTGAGAAATCAATGATGGACTACCCTAGTATAAAGACATTAGGAATCTCATTGAGAAAGGGGAGTAACCTAGTCGAGCTAATAAGAAGGACCAAAGGGCAATTCGGAGGCTTGTTGCATAATTTGTGACCTATGGAGGAAGACTGTACAAGAGATGATATATGTGGGTTAATAAGCTTTGTGTTGACATAAAAGACGGACACGAGTTGATGAAAAAGGTTCACAGAGGAGTTTGTAGGCCTCACATGAATGGAATGACGTTGGCTAAAAAGATCCTGCGCTAAGGATATTTCTAGATGACAATGGAGGCAGACTGTCACCTGTTTGTTTGGAGAGGTCGAAAATGCCAAGTTCACACAAACCTCATGCATGCGCCGTCATCTCAGCTTTATAACATGACAGCACCTTGACCGTTCTTAGTTTTGGGAATCGACATGATAAGAAAAATCACGCCCAATGGATTGAATAGACATGAGTTTAGTCTCATAGCAATTGACTACTTCACAAACTGGGTTGAAACTGTTAAGATTGGTATATTAAAAATCATGTCTTTAGTATTTAATTTTATTTTAATAAAATTAATTTTTTATTTTATGAGAATCATTATGAGTAATGTATATGTATTATTTTTTTAATGTTATGCATGAATGTTTGATATTCTATATACTATTTAATCTGGTATGTAAAGTACGACTTGCACACAGAAGATCAGATTTTAGATTCTTACAAAATATAAGTTTTATGTTCACAGTTTAGATTAAAATGGACATACCATCGATACGACTATGGCACAGAATTTTAGTAGGCCTGTCTTAGTTACGGAAAATAGATAATAGCGCCGTTTGTTGTTCCAACTCTTTGTGCTAGTATATTTTGTGTGTATTAAATAAGACATTTGGGATAATTAATTTTATAATAGCTATATAAATAAATTTACACCCAAGGTTATTGTGAATAGTTCTTATCCTCTTAATCCTGAAATAATTATTGATTTACATATATTTAATATTCGGTGTTTTGATACATTAGACGTTGCGATCTTATATGGGTCTATATTCCTGGTGATTTGGATAGCAGTATTATTTATATGGCGAATATTAATTATTGACAAAATCTACGTCCTGAAAGATCGAGATTGACGATACACCCTTAAGAAAGCTTATAAGTTTTGATCGAGCCAAACTCTGCAGGTGGATTTGATTATTCGGTGATCAAATAAGTTAAGCAAAAGGGTTTAAGAAATATCAAGATGCCGATTAAATTATATTGTCAGTAATTAAATTTAATTGGTGAGTATCAAAAATCTTAACGTGGAGAGAAATGGTAATTATTTAATAATAAGAGCTCAATACTATATGGTCTTGATATTATGGGTTATAGTGCAATTATAGTTCTTTAGTGGTCTGAACTGTAATTCAGTATTTTATGAAAATTGCAAAAACCACTGCTGATTTTTCATAATTGCAGATACTGCTATGATATTTTCTTAATTACAAAAATCGCTGATACGTGTCTGTATTTCACTAGAAGTTTTACTCATAATTACTCACCAGGTCCCTATTGTAACCTTATAAATAAACGAGTATGCTGAACCAGTTTCATGACTTGTCTTTAAGACTAAAGCTATCCAGATTCTGTATGTATGAGTTCTCAGAGGATTATAGCCCACACTATATCTGAGAATCGCATAAGAAAATAGAGTAGAAAATCTGACAAAAGTTTCAACTTGGATTCAAATCATAATTAAAGATTCGACCGATAAAAAGGTATTCTTCTAAATTAAATTCAGATGCATGGGTTTTATTTTAATCATTCATTATCAAAAGTTTTTATCTAAAGCCCATTTTGGCGTTTGCCCGTTCAGTTAACTTTTTTTCAGATAATCGTTTGCAAAAACAAAGATCTTGGCAGTCTTGCCTCCAACAATTGCTATCAGAGCCATTTTATTTTTTATTTTTGATTATCTGGGCCGGCTAGTTTTAAAATTGTGCTAACTTGATTTTGCAGGCGTTCTAATCCCGATTTTATAATCGTCATTTATCATTCATGTTTGATTGAATAGTTTGTGAATAATAATTTTTTTAATCACGGGAGTTGACCGTGATAGATCAAATGTGAGTTTTTAGGACATAGAATCGATATAATAACTAGTTTCTATATTTAAAATATCTGTTTAGATTATTTAAGAACAGGTTAAACACATCCAAGAACACAAAGAATAGAGGCGGCACCGGCGATGGTTCGAGTTTTAAACGATTTTTTTGGTGAGTTTCTCTACAGTTTTTTTAATGGTTTTAAACGATTTTTTGGTGAGTTTCTCTACAGTATTTATGAATAAAAAATAACATAAAAATCAAGTCAAAAATAGGAAGGAAAAATTACCAAAACAGCTCGGTTCTGGCGTCTTTATTGGCGGCGGTTCGGCGGCGATTTTTATGATTTTTGGTCCCTTTTTTGAACCATTTTTGGACAATTTTTTAAACTTAAAATAGCAGTAAAACATACCTCAAAATACTGTCAAACTAAAAAACAAAATTGGTCAAAATCACAACCCAAACAGGCAGCAAATAGGCCGGCGGCGGCATTGGCTTCTAGGCGATTTTACAGTATGTTTCTGAACTTTTTTTAAGCAATATTTTTCATAAAAAATAGTACTTTTTGAGAGCTTTCTTTCAGTATAAAGTACGTCGAAAAAGGAGTTCAGGAATATGTCAAAAAGCCTTGGGAAGTTGGCGATTCGAGGCGGCGGCGCTGTGGTGCGGTGGCAGCAGTTTCAGGTTGGTTTTTTGGCCTTTTTTTGGGCAGTATTGTAGAAATTTTTGACAGATAAATCCCACAGTTAGAGAGCTTTCCAACTGTATAAAGCTCGTAAAAAACGGAGCTCGGATGAGGCGGTGACAAGGGCGGCGCCGGTGGTGGTTGATGGTGGCCGGCAGTTTCTCTCTCCCGGGGCTATTTTGTGTTAATTTTCTTATAGATACGGGACTGATTTAATATATATTGATATAACAGATAATATCATAAAAGCCTGATGCAATCAGGACACAAGAATTAGAGATAAAAGAGACTTATTACAGCTTATCCTCTTCGGGAGACTGAAATGCTTCAGTGTTTCACTTGGATCATAAAATCGGGATATATGCAAATATTGTTTATATATATATGAATTGCGTGAATGATTGCATATCTGTTTTATTTATTCTGTTAATTTAATTCATTTGAAAATTTAGTTTTAACTAAAATATTTTGTAATAAAAAATAAAATTAATTTTTTTATTAATTAATTTTAGTTAAATAAAAAACTTTAAATATTTTATTTTTAAAAAAATATCATGTTTAAGATAATTTTTCATAAAATCAAATATCTTGAAAATACGTGAAAATTAATTTCAAATTTTAAATTAATTAAATAAAAAATATTTAATTTAAATAAATTATTATTTTTTGAAAAATATAAAATGAAAAATAAAATAAATAAATACTTTTAATCACTACCTTAGCTGAAAAGCTAAAGGAAAAATTATGCATATATTAAATTTTACTTATTACGCATTTAAACACGAAAAGATGGTTTAATAAATGAAAATTTTTGGAATCGTATACATAGGAAGATGTTTGAATCTTTCAGATCATGTAGTTTTTAAAATTAATAAATTTATTTTAATTAAAAGAATTTTTATAACCCAAAAAATCTTTTAAAAATCTAAGTGGAGAGAAAATTTATTTACAGATAAATCCTGCGGTCTCCATCACCAGTTTATAGGCGATGCAATTAAACCCTACGTGTCGGTAGTAAGGCCTTCCTTCCCAATAGATAGATTAATTGCAGTATCGCTAGTGCGAATCACATTAATGGATAATTCTGGATAATTATTAGTGTAGATCACTTCTCTAACTAAAGGGTTCATTGCAAAACAATTGATTTGAAATTAGATGATGGTTAACACTTAGTTGTATATAATAGTATCCTCTCCAACTGAGTCACTGCTATTATATACTAGACCGAAACTATGTCAGCTATTTAATTTTATTTGGTAGGGTGAGTTTCCTAGATAGTAAAATTTAAAAGAATTGGTCTGTCTAGTCTTATGAAAGATAATAAATGTCCTTCCAATGAGGCATACTATTCTCATGTTACCAGACTGCTGGCGAATTAATTTTAATTGAATTAATTTTAAAATGGTATAGAGAACCAAATTAAAATGAATTCAAAATTTTTCTTATCATAATTAATGATTTTTTTTAATTATGTGATTCTCAATATTAAAATGGCATTCAACCCACTCACTTTAATACTTAAAGAAAACAATCTTACGAGACCAAATTTTGTTGACTGAAAAAGTAACTTGGATATAGCTTTAACTACCAATGGTATTCATTCAATACCAGAAAATGTGTCTATTTCAGAAAAGAATTCTTCATTTGGGCCGAACGGCATGAAGAATAAAAAGGTTCAAAAACAAAGATACACGATTTTCAAGGTAGTTAGTGTGCCACAGACTAGTGTAAAAATTTTGAAAGGCAGATGTTTTCACTACAACCAGACACGACACTGGAAAAAATTATGTCCAGTATTTCTCAAAAGGCAGAATATACAGGGTAATTTTTGTTCACTAGTTGTGAAAACATATTTAGCGGTGTTATCTATCGGTACCTGTGTGTAAATACGAGAGCCACTAATCATATCTGCAATTCATTGTAGGGGTTTCAAAAAACTCAACAACTTAGTGCTGGGGAGATTTACCTGCATATGGACAATAATACAAAGGTAACAACAGTTGCAGTAGGAGATGTCACTTTCAGCTTTGGAAAAGATTGGGTTTTAATATTGCGAGTTGTCTTTATGTACCTGCCTTCCGTTTGTAAATTGGTTGAAGACAGATATTTGGTTTATTTTAATAACTCTGTGGTTATTAAGGATAATAAATGGGTTATTTGCTCTGGTACATTGGTGGGTGATCTTTATATTATTACTCTAATTTCTCCTATATTGCAACTGACTAAAATAAATAACACATCTAATTTACCATATAAGAGAAAGTTTTCTTCTTTAATGAACCAAATGTATCTTTGGCACTTACGCTTGGGTCATATTAATCTAAACAGGATAAATTGAATGGTAGCAGATAGACTTTTGAGTTCATTAGAAGTAGAGGCACTTCCAGTCTGTGAATCTTGCTTAGAAGGTAAAATGACCAAGAGGCCCTTTTCGGTCAAAGGCTATAGAGTTAAAGAACCGTTTGAGCTAGTTTATTCTGATGTGTGTGGTCCTATGACAATCCGGGCTAGAGGTGGCTTTGAGTACTTCATTAGTTTTATTGATTACTACTCAAGGTATAGATACATTTACCTGATATACCGTAAGTCTAAATGCTTTGAGAAATTCAAAGAATTCAAGGTAAAGGCAGAGAAGTACCTGGGTAAAAGTATTAAATCACTACGATCTGACCGTGGTGAAAAATACCTCTTTGGAGAGTTTAAAAACTACTTGTCATCAGAGGGGATTACATCCCAGTTGACTGCACTTGACACTCCGCAGCATAATGGTGTAGCAGAAAGAAGGAATAGGACTCTTATGGAGATGGTAAGGTCCATGATGGGTTATTCAAGTTTACTCGATTCGTTTTGGGGACTCGCTTTAGAGATAGCGGCTTACATTCTGAACATGGTACTTTCTAAGTCAATACCTTTTACTCCCATAAAATTGTGGACCGGACGTAACCTAGTCTAAAATACATTCGAATTTTGAGGTATCCAACACTTGTGCTAAAAGGGAACGCGGGTAAATTAGAACCGAGGACAAAAGTCTGTTTCAGTGTGAGGTATCTCAAGGGAACGAAGAGTGGTCTGTTTTATAATCCTAAGGATCATAAGGACATTGTTAGCACCAATACCCGATTCTTAGAAGAGGATTATATTATAGATCACAGGCCTAAAAGAAACATTGTTCTGGAATAACTGAGTTGAAATACCAGTAGAACGAAAGAACAAGTCATTGATATTCCATTACCTCTTCGTAGTTAGAGAATTATCGGGACATGTGCAAATCAAGAACAGCGTGCTGAAACACAGGATTCAGATTCTGCACAA
Source organism: Heliamphora exappendiculata (assembly GCA_034768845.1). NCBI lineage: Eukaryota > Viridiplantae > Streptophyta > Magnoliopsida > Ericales > Sarraceniaceae > Heliamphora > Heliamphora exappendiculata. The sequence continues at coordinate 14,351 of JAOTRH010114870.1, forward strand.
TATGTTACTACTAGTACACAGACATAGGTAGTGCCTCGTCGTAGTGGGGGTTTGTTCATTAACCTGACTGGTATATGTTCTTGGGAGAGTCTTTTAACAAGATCCCGGCAAAACTAGATACCGAGTCTTGTAACTACAATGAATCACTTCAAGACAAAGATGCAAATTTTTAGAAAAATGCTATGAATTCAAAGATAAAATCTATGTACTTTAATTAGGTCTGAAAATTTGTAGAACCACCCGAAAGGAAAAAACTCATTTGATGCAAGTGGATCTACAAGAGAATAGGAGGAGCAGACGCAAAGATTGAAACCTTCAAAGTTAGGTTTGCTGCTAAAGGATTCACTCATAAAGAATGGATCGATTATGAGAAAACCTTTTCGTTGATAGCCATACTTAAACTTATCCGGATTCTCTTATCCATTGCTGCTCATTTCGATTTTGAAATCTGATAAATGGATGTCAAGACAACTTTTCTTAACGATAGTCTTGACGAGTGTATCTATATGATATAACTAGACGAATTCATTGCAAAGGGTCAGGACCGCATGTTGTGCAAGCTTAAGAGATCCATTTATGGACTTAAGCAGACATCAAGATCTTGGAACACTCAGTTTGATCAAGTCATAAAGTCTTGTAGTTTTTATCAGAGTCCGGATGAGTCTTTTGTGTATAAGAAGCATGACAGAAGCGTGGTGATCTTTCTAGTACTTTATGTAGATGATATCTTGCTCATCAAAAATGATATGGGGTATTATCTACGGTTAAA
>JAOTRH010114891.1:0-15117 GCA_034768845.1 Heliamphora exappendiculata
ATCGAGAATCCATATCTTAAACGTGGAGAGAATTCAGTGCATTTGATAATTGGAAACTCAAGACATAATTTGAGTTAAGGCCGGGAGTTCAGTCAAGACCTTTAGTGGAATAAGTTCTGATTTATACGGAAAATGATCTAGCTCGGGAAAAGAGTTAGGGATATCTGATTTTCTCGTACGGTTAGCCCGAGTCCTATATTTCCTCGTAATCCCTCACATAGCCCATTATACGCACGGATATTTTTCTTGTTAGTTTCGATAATTATTTAATTTAATTTGAATATCGGTATTGCCGCTGGAGACATTCAAGAATTAAATTAAATTAATGAGGGACAATTTTGATTTTTAGCACACCTAGAAATTACTCCCTAAGTGGCCGGCCCTAGGACATGGTGGATTTTATTATTTATGTTAAATATATATATCTTCATATCTTTTTAGGAATGAGAGAATATATACTTAATATCTTTTTGATATATTCCTATATATTAAAAGAAGGCTCCTTAATCAAACCATAACCCTAATTTTCCCACCATAGCCGCCGCCCCCTCTCCTCTTAGGCAATTAATTTTGCCTTTTGGAAATTATTGTGTGAGAAGAAACCAAAAGGAGGAAGAACATTTCGATCGGAATTGGTGCCCACACATTGTGATCGTCATAGTGCATCTGAAATATACGTGAGAAGGTTGCAAGGTCATCTTCAACGTATTCGGGACTTCTTAAAACTTTTCGACAAGTTTCATAAAGGTATTAAACTATTGAAATCTATATAGTTTTCGTTCTTCATGAAAATCGCATATGTCGTTTTTTTCGGTCACGACGTCGATTCATAAATCTTTTTTCCACTGCACGGCTCACTCTCCAACATTAACTACTTTACCAAGTGGGTAGAAAGAGCCTCCTACTCAGTATTGAAAATCTCTCATGTTGCTAAATTTATCAAGAAAAATATCATTTGTCGGTACGGGATCCCCCATAAGGTTATCTCGGATAATGGCTCGCATTTTCAAGGAGAGGTCTTGGATCTTTTTGAGAAATACCGAATAGTGGCTCACAAGTCATCATCGTATCGGCCGCAGACCAACGGGGCAGTTGAGGCAGCAAACAAGAACGTCAAGAAGATCTGCAAAAGATGATCAGCTTGCACAAGGGTTGGCCAGAACACTTACCAATTGCACTTTGGGGATACAGGACGTCCATTAGGGCTTCAACAGGAACTACGCTATACTCTTTAGTGTATGGGATGGAAGCCGTACTTTCCATTGAGGTAGAAATCCCTTTACTAAAAGCAGTAGCTGAAGCCAGTATTTCAGAAGCAGAATGGTAGAGGAACTGAATAGAAGAGTTGCTTTTGTTTGATGAAAGAAGGCTGCAAGCTTTGTTCCATATACAAGGATACCAAATGAGAAAAGCCCGAGCATTTAATAGAAGGTTAAGACCCGGAATCTCAGAGAAGGGGACTTAGTTCTTAAGGAAATTAGGGCTCTTATCTTCAAACCCTGAGGCAAGTTCAAGCCAAACTGGTCCGAACCGTTTTTGATCAAAACCATCATGATCGGTGGTGCAGTCATTATTATAGATTTATATGGCAATGTGTTCTCCACTCCAGTAAACCTCAACCAACTCAAGAAATACTACCCCTAAGAGAAAAATAAAGATAATGGTGAAAGCTCGCCGAGTTGAAAATTGAAAATGCGACTCAGGCAAAAATTAGGGCAGCCCGCAAGACCAAAAACCTGAAAGGGCGATCATGGCAAAAGTTATGGTATTACAAAAAGAGAATGTTAATACCCAAGAATAAATCGAGCCCGAATTACGTTATGGCCTGATTCTATTTTCTTGGGATATGTAGGTAGCTTATTATCAAAAGTCTGGCCACAATTTTTATTTTTAACTATATTTGAATCTTAGTAAGACCAATGCAAATTTATCTATGGATTTTGATAATAAAGTCATTTAATTACAAAAATTAAAAAATTTTGAATAATTTTTAACCTTCTTAAACATAATATGGGATTTTCATTACTTTAGCATCGAGTTACAAAGTTTTAAAAATAAAAGGAAAGCTATGAAATCTTTAAAACAAAGCAGGAGGCCTCAAATCTTCCTCCTTTTTGCTGATTGCTTCCCTTCTTCTTTGTATTTCTTCTCTCTATCCTGTATCAGTCATGTCATGTACTCGGCAAAAAGCTCAGGACATTACAGCTCCTGCATCTCCATCCGTGAACGAGACGGCCAGGAATCCTGATATAATGCTAGAAACGGGGCTCGCAGTGTAGATGAAAATAAACGACCTCGGATACTGTGAAGGATGATCTGACTACGACCGAATTGCCGCATGATCCGATGAGAATAATAGAAAGTAGTCTGACGCAAACCAATCAGCAAAACACCAGGGTGATCCATGGTAGTCATAGTCATGGAAGGGATCTGCCACCAAGAGCACTGTCAGGTGATATTTGGGCCAGTTAGAGAAGAGAGGTATTATCGCCAGGCTACCTCAGTGTTGCATATCTGATAGTAGAGGCGGTAAAGGAAAGCTACAGCACCATGTCTATCAGTAGATGATTTTTGCACAAGATTCACTTTTTTCATCAGCCAGATCTGCAGCAAAAGTTAGATCAGTAAGAGAAAAGGCTTGACAAAAGACTGATGAAAAGAAAGGTTTGAGCTTACCTGAAGAAGCAAGGAGCTGCCGGCAAAGGTAGTGGTCTCACCACGATGAACAGCATCTAGGCCCAACAGTGTCTTAGCTAAAACAATTGGTACAAAGTCCTTCTCTATCCACATCTGACCCGCGATGTCAACCAATGCGTAACTAACTCGCCCGTCAGAAGGGATGAGAAGATACTGGGCCAAAAGACATAAACAAAGGGCATAACAATGCCGCAGCTGAAAGTTGAGGTTGCTAAGGTTGCTAGTAGGACGAAACCTCTCAATGATCCATGGAATGTCAAGACAGTCACCCGATGTCAGAAGAGAAGCTTTCATCTTAGACAGGCCACAGAGTTGCATCACTTACTGCCGAGTCGAAAGGAAGAAAGTGGGAACAACAATAAAACTCCGCAGAGTTAGATCTAGAATAGCAACAAATTCCTCCACAGTGGGGCATAGCTCTTCAAAGCCAAATCGGAATACGTGGGACTGCGGATCATATAGTTGAGTAGCATCTTTCAATAATGGTCCGTCAATCTTTATGGCCATTAGAGAAAACAAGGAGTTGATGCCGAAAGGGGCAAAATTCAAACGTTCGATATGGGAGAATGCCTCAATCCATGCAGAATGGAGACTGACCATTTTAGGATGAGAAGTGACAGGAAATGGGGCCTCCAATGCTGTATTTATTAGGCATAAAAAGGTTGGAGATCAAAAAAATAGCAAATGATACAATCATTGTGGCGACCGCCACCTTGGAGTGGGCGACCGCCAACTTGAAAGGGCACCGTACAATGACATCATCTTGTTGACCAGGCGACCGCCATGTCACTCTTGATGGAAGTGGCGACTGCCAGGTTGGATTGTGGCGACCGCCATGTTCAAACATGGCGGGTGTGTATGTTTGCAATTTCTGTGGCTTGTGTAAAAATTTTAAAACTTGTATCATGCATCCAAGATAGTTTAAGCAGGAAATAAAGAAAAATCATACAACGGATAAAAATGTGAAGCAGTGAATGGCACGAATGCCCAAAAATACATCAAAAGTGGTAGAATGTAGCATGGTAGTTCAAACTGGGGCACGCAGGCCCATAAAAATCAAATGTATCAAAGTAAGTGTATCAGAATGTATCATAAATGTAACTGGGGGGAACTCTCTCTCTCTCTCTCAATGGTGCCTCGAGCGGACCTGGCAGGAGGAGGGACTGGCCTCGTCCGACCTGACATCCTCGAAGAGTCTCTCGACGTCATCGCTGTCATCACCATCACTGTCGAAGGAGGAAGATACGGCTCTGGAGCGAATCCTGGTAGAAGAAATGGATCCTCTGAAGCGAGCTCTGAAGGAAGCAGCGTGGGATCCACGACCTCGAGTTGGGACCGAAGCCGGAGATGGAACGAGAACCTATGGCTGGATGATGACAGCAGGTGGTACTGGAGGCAATCAAAAAGGAGGAAAAGAATCAGGACAGAACATAGAGAAGGACGAAAAAGCTAAAAGAAGATATAATATACTCACAATGGCCACCGGTGTAAAAGTAATGCCAGTTGCTCGCATGGTGGCATCCATCTGTCGGACCAGTGCCCTAAGGCCAGTAACCATCATCATCGTGGGATCCAGCCATGCCTGGTCAATTTGCAAAGAATGAAAGAGAATAGTTCAGGAAAACTAAACAAGTAGAAAAGTAACTAAAGGAAAGGTAGAAGAGAAACCTGACCGATCTCAGCCCTAAACTCCGGCGTTGGCGGAATGGAAACCAGCAGAGGAAAGGGGAAGCTATATGCTACTGTCTGAATCTCCCATGGAATCTCTGGGCCCCACACCTCTCCAACAGCATCATCAGCAGTTGCAGCTCCAGCAGCACCGGCATCAGCAGCCTTCGGTGCCCATCCTCTCCTCTTGCCGCCAGGGACAGTTGGGCTGGGTCCTAGTGGCCCCAGAAGTGTGCCCAAGCCCAGGCTGTATAGTTCCCCTATGATACCAGTAGCTCTGAGGCGTGAGTCCTCACCATCTCCAAGAGCAGGTCGACACAGCCTAGGAGGTCAGTCTGGCGCATGCGAACTGGAAGGACCACCAGTATCCTAAAGTGATCGGGGCCAAGTGACTGGCGGACCACTCGTTCCCCGAGATAGTACTCCTGACCGAATGGACCCTCTAGTAGGATCCTCGTCGAGGTAATGCCTCGGCTGCACATCAAATCTGCACCGGCTCGATCTTCCACTCCCCGCCAGACATCCCAATAGACCTGCAGCAATTCAAAGTACAGGTCAAAGTAAAGAACACTAAGCAGCAAATATAAGTGCAGTATGATAGCCAGCGTACAGAATACAGTGATCAGTGTGCAAGGCAGAGAGCAATCAATGGTACAGTGCAGTGAACAGTGCAGTGTACAGTAATTAGTAAGCAGTGCAACGTAGAGTGAATAGTATGATACATAGAGCAATGACCAGTAAAAGTGATACCTGGTCAGGGGTTAGCCGGTCCAACGATACCCAGAACCGATCAATGTCCTTCCCCCAGCCTTTTTTTCCTTCAGGCCTTAGGACCACCAGGCCGCTCAGGGAATGACTAGAGGGTCTGTTGAGGAGTTCACCGGGTCGTGAAGCCCGGGAAACTCATAGGTCCACTGCTGTAAAGGAAAGATGTCAGCAAATAGATAATGGATGACGGATAATAAAATGAATAAAAATGTTTAGAAACTAAAGCATACCTCCCAAACCCTCTAGTATCCCCCTATGCAGAGCACCTGGGGGAACCGAGTCAGAGTCCTCATGAAGCTATAAAGAGTGGAAAGAGCAGCACCTCCCCAGTCGTATGAAGTAACCCAATCAAGACGAGCAAGGGCACCCAAGTAATGTAAACGAACGGTATTCTCCATGTTTGAGAATAAGGAGGTACCGAATATATACATCAAAAATTTGTGCACGACCCACTCGAAGTGGCGGGGCTCGGAGTAGTGGAAATGCCTGAAGCGCTCGAAGAACCAGGTGTATCGGACCCAGTCTGGATCCATCTGTACTAGCACATCTCCAAGAAAATACATCAATGCGTCAGTAAAGCGGGTGATAAAAGGGTCAAACGGGATGGGAGCTCCTCTAACCCGGATGCCGGTGATCAGTGCAAAGTCAAGAGGCATCAACTTAGCCTTAAAGGTGGTGAAATAGAAGGTGTTTGTGGTATCCCACCACCGCTCAGCCAGAGCCATCAACCATATCCGGTCGTTGCTCGTCCTACCCAATAAGGGTATGAATTGAGCAAAGCCGGAGGCATCGATAATAGCCCAACTAAGAGCAAGAAGGGCATCATACCACTCCAACACCTCTCTGAAGGCAAAACCACCGAAGCCCCTAATGTAGTGACTAGCCTGAAAAGAAGAAGATAAGCAGAGGATGTATAAGAGCAGACCAAACAATGCAGAAAATGGCTTAGAGCAATAAAAATCCTAGGTTCGTGTGTGTGTGATGACCCTTCGGTTCTCTTAAGCCCTAAAGATTAGGCACCCTAAGCCCTGATGCGCCAGGCAAATCTCTCAAGCCCTAAAGATTGGGCACCCTAACCCCCGGTGCACCAGAAAATCCTCTCAAGCCCTAAATATTAGGCACCCCAAGCCCTGGTGAACCAGGCAAATCTCTCAAACCCTAGAAGACTATGCACCCTAAGCCCTGGTGCGCTAGGCAAACTCAGCAAGTCCTAGTAGAAGACTAAGAACCCCATGTCCTAGCAAGCTAGGCAAATCTCTCAAGCCCTAAAGATTAAGCACCATAAGCCCTGGTCGCCAGGCAAATCTTACACGTCCTAGTAGAAGACTAGGAAACCTAAGTGCTGGTGTGCCAGAAAAATATTCCTAACCCTAGAGGTTTGTGTGTGAGTGACGATCCCTTGATTTTTGCACGTCCAAGTAGAAGACTAGGAACCCTAAGCCCTGGTGCGCCAGGCAAATCTTCTTAATTCTATGTTCGTGTCTAAGTGACGATCCTTTGATTTTTGCATGCCCTAGTTGAAGACTAGGAACCCTAAGTCTTGGTGCGCCAGGAAAATCTTCCTAACCATAGGTTCGTGTGTGAGTGACGATCCTTTGGTTTTTACACGTCCTAGTAGAAGATTAAGAACTCTAAGTCCTGGTGCGCCAGGCAAATCTTCCTAGCCCTAGGTTGTGTGTTAGTGATGATCCTTTGGTTTTTGCATGTCCTAATAAAAAATTAGGAACCCTAACCCCTTGTGCGCCAGACAAATATCTATCATTTTGTATTAATCAAACATTTAAAAAAATAAAATAAAAAACTCCCCCCTTCAATTTTTCAATAATGCCCTATTGAGGTTTTTCCAAAAATAAAGAAAATATTGTTCCTAAATTTTAGAAGTTTTTGCAAAATTGCCCCTAGATTTTTAAAGATTTTTAAAAAAGTTTAGGATTTTTGAAAAAAAAAATTCCTAGTTTTTAGGAGTTTTTACAAAAATTCCTAATTTTGAAAAAAAAATTCCTTATTTTCTAGGATTTTTGAAAATTTTGCCCTAATTTTCTAAGTTTTTTAAAAAATTTACCCTAATTTTCTAAGTTTTTTTTTTTGAAAATTGTCCCCTAATTTTCTAATATTTTACTTAATTTACTAGGATTTTTGAAAAAAAAATTAATTTTCTAGGATTTTCAAAAAAAATTTCTTAAATTTTTTAAGATTTTTAAAAAAATTTCTCTAATTTTTAGGATTTTTGATAAAAAAATTTCCTCCTTAGATTTTCATACTCCAAAAATAACAAAAATTCAATTCCTTAGGTTAGAGTTTTTATGTATTTCCTGAAAATAAAAATAAAAAAAATTAGGCCCTTTATTTTTTTGTGATTCTTGCTAAAATAACCGCCCTTTATTTGGTTACATCTAAACCCTAACCCTAGTGTTCCTACTGTTTTAATCTCTTTTGCACAGATACCTAAGCTGAGTTTTACATGTACAGATCTCAAACATTACTCAACAGTCATCATAGGTACCGAAATAAATCATCATCAGCACAACATATCATATCATCACCATATCACATGAGGAATCATAGGCATGCGTTTATGTTTGAGATATATCATAAAAACATGCTTTGATATTGAAACAGTAAGGATAAGGAACTTACCGATGGATGCTGGCGAGAAATATGCTGATCAGGCTCCCGAAGAAGGACATCGACAACAACGACATCAGTGGGTGGATCGTAGCGCCTCATCCCACTCAGAACCACGCGGTGGGGTACCGGGGTGTATGTGTGTGGATCAAAAGGCGCTGAATGGCCCTCCACAACGTAACGATCAAGGAAGTCGTCCATTTCAACCTCGACAGTAGTGTCTGCAGCTGCCTGTGCCTCAGCAGCTACCCGTGCCTCCTGCTCAGCGACACGGCAGGAGGCACACTCCGCCTCAAACGCAAGGGCATCCATCACACCCAACGCGGAGGAAGGTTGAGTGGTGGTGACCCTGCCGGCGGGAAGGCTAGTGGTTGCGCCCCCAAGAGTCCCCACGACGGAGCTTTCACTCGCTGAAGAACCGCGGATAGCTCCTGCAATGTTATCAAGGTGTCTGTGGCCCGCCATGTTAAAAAGAGTAAAGAGAAAAGGGTATGAAAGCTAAAAGGTAAGAGGAAGCAAGAAGAGGGTTGAGAGAGAGCCAAGAGTGTTTGAAAGCTAGAGAGAGACAAGAGGATGCGAATTGGGCTTGATCCACGCGCCTCAAGAACCATATACGCGCCTGAAAGTGGCGGTCGCCACCTTCCATTGCAGCGATCGCCATGTTGTTCAAACGACACGTGGCGATTGTCATGTTTGAGGGATTTTGAGCTGGCGACCGCCATGTCTGACAGATTTTGTCTTGACAGCCGCCAGGTTGTCAATGGTCATGTCATATTCTCGAGCTTTATACCTGACGACCACCATGTCTGTTGATCATCATGGGATTTGGGGGTTTTGAGGAGTCTGTTTGGGGTTTTTAATATGTGTTTTATTTATCTTTTTATCTCATTATTGTGTGTGTTTTAGTTGATTATTGTGTGTTTTGTGTGTTATTTGTTTTGTTTCCTATTTTGTTGTTTTATTTTTATGTGTTTTTCTAAAAATAATCTTCTGTGTTTCATTACAAAATTAATTTTAAATCTTGTGGGTTTTGCTACAAAAATAATCTTAAACCTTATTTTGGTTTTGTTTTTGTAGTTTTCTTCCTGATAAATTTAATTTTAAATAGTGACTTGGCTTTTTATTATTTTTATCCCGCTTTAGTCCCAATTTTTTAGGTCTTGACTCGACCTATTAATTCATGATTTTTCCTCTTGATAAATTTAATTTTAAGCCATGACTTGGCTTTTGATTATTTCTATTTCACATTTGTCCCAAATTTTTATATCTTGATTCGACCTATTAATTCGTGGTTTTTTCTCTCAATAAATTTAATTTTAAACCATAACTTAACTTTTAATTATTCTTATCCCGTATTTCGTCTCGAATTTTTAGGTCTTGACTCGACCTATTAATTCGTAGTTTTTCTTCTCGAGAAAATTTAATTTTAAATCGTGACTTGGCTTTTGATTAATTTTTTATCTCGCTTTCGTCCCGAATTATTAGGTCTTGAATCGACCGATCAATTTGTGATTGTTTTCCTGGTTAAGGTAATTTCTAGGATCTTGACTCGATCCTTTTAATTATTTTATCCCCAGCCGAGTTCTTAGATCTTGACTCAATTTTTGACTTGTTTATTCGCGCTTCTTTTAAATCTTAATTCGATCTTTAGGATTTATTTGATCATATCAATGTTTATACCAGTGTTTGCATTTATGAAAGCATCTACATCATGTTTAGCATCTTATATCTATGCATTTTTCCTAGAAACTACGTTTTAGTCCGATTCCTAGCAAAGGGATACGTAGGCAGCTCGATAGAAATTCGAGTACGATCAACATTATATGCATACTTGTGTGTCTGTAGCCTAAGATTGACGGCTCGATCAAATGAATGTTGTCTTTGAATTTTTTATATAACTTGCATCATGCGTTGCTATACAAGTTATACCAAATAGGAACAACTGTAGACACCTCAATTTGACCCCGCCTAATCTTAGGTGAATCCGATGATGAAAACAGTTAAAATGGTGCCTAAGTACGATCCTCAGAAAATGATCCAATCTCAGTATTTGAACCCAATCATCAAAACCTTCAAATCAATGAAATCATTTTGAACCACCAACTCCAATGTGGTGACCGCCAATAAAACCATTTGAAAACTTCTACCTTTTGTGGTGACCACCATATTCATTATGGCGACCGCCAATAATACTTCTTGAAAATCCTAGCCAAAGTGGCGACCGCCACCTCCAACCTAGCGACCGCCAACTTGCATTGTGGCGACTGCCAATAGAACTTCTTGGAATCTTTTCATTTGTGGCGACTGTCAACTCCTAACCTGGCGATCGCCAACTCCAAATGGCCTAACGTGTTCCAAAACGTGCCAGCATTTCATTAATTGATGAATTCTATAAATACCGTATCTCTTGGTACGTTTTGAGGACAGAATTTTAGAGAGAGAAGCTCTGCCAAGTCGCTGAGTAATTTTGAGCCCGACGCTGAAACCCTATTGAAGTACCGAGAGTCGAACCCCCGATACCAAAGTTCTAAAACCCAAACTTAGATCATTGCCCGAGGACCAAATTGCCCATCACCACTTCCCGACTCGAGGATTCTTTAGCGATCCAGGTACTTTGTTTGGATTCTCGGTCTCCATTTCCTACCTCTTTGGAATGACCGAGCTAATTTGATTGTTTTATCTTTTACATTGCTTTTATAAGTGTTTTAATTCATTTGGTTTATAATGAATATGTTTACTTTGGTAAAATAGATAGTCTTAACTTGTTTTGTTTATTTGTTTACTCGCATTAAATTTGTTAAATATAGTAAATAGTGCTAATATAATTTAACAATACGACTAAATAATATCGTTATTATTATAATTCAAGCACTTATATACATATAGTTGTAATTGTCAATATTACACCCATATTTTATTTTTCATCTTTCTTTAATTTTTCCTTTTAATGTACCATTTTCATTTTCTTTTCCTTTTCTTTTAATATTAGTTTGGCATTCCTTCATTAGCATTAGTTTAAAGTTTCTTTATTAATATTTATTTGTTTTTTTTTTTTCTTTTCTTGTAATATTAGTTTAATATTTCTTTCCTTTTAACATTAGTTTAATGTTCATTTCTAGCATTTAATTTTCTTTTCTTTTCTTTTTATTATTATCTTTATTTTTTTTATAATGTTCTATTTTCTTTTTTCTTCTTCTTCTTTTTCTTTTTAGGATTAGCTTAATTTTTCTTTTATAGTATTTCTTTTATTTCTTCTTCTATTTCTTTTATCTTTTTTTTTTCTAAGCATTAAAACTCCATCAAAATCTTTTAATTTAGTTTATATTTCTTTCTTTTTTTTCCTTTTTCTTTCATTTTGTTAAGCATTAAAGTTCTTTAGAATCTTCTAGTTTTGATTTTATTTCTTTTTAATAGCGCTCACTTTATTTGTCTTCTCTTTTATTTTGTTTAAAGATAAAATCCATAAAAAGTCTTTTAGTTTTAATTTAACTTCCTTTTTATTTTGCTTATTCTTCCTTTTTTTATTATTCTCCTTAACATAAATTCAAAAATCTTTTAATCATTAGCTTAGGTTCCTTTCACCTCTTTTATTCTTAGTTAGAATTTAACTTTTTTTTAAAGTATGTTTCATGATGGTATAATTTTGGGTTGTTTTGGTAATATGCATTTAGTATTATTTGTTTTGTTTACCCTCTTTGAAACTATGTTTAGAATAAGTTTCGGTTATTTTGACCATTTAGCGATGTTGTTAGCAATTTTTATATTCATTTGTAGTATGCTTTATATTTAGCAATTTTTAGCATATTTTATTTGTTCTTTTACTTAAATCATGTTAGTTTAGGCTATCTTAATAATATTGCATGTGGATTTGCTCAATGAATCCTTTAGCTAGAAATTGCATGCCGTAGGACTTAGAATTATTTATTTATTTATTTGCTTTGTTTTGGTGTTCTATGTACATATGTTACGTATTTTCTATATTTGATTTTGAATGTTCTCTTTTTGCTACCAATTTCTTTATTTGCATGTATTTGAGAAATCTTATTAAAGAACCAATGATGATTAGTAGAGTCTAACCTTACGGTTGGATGAACGGGGTGCCTAACACCTTTTCCGATTCGTACCTTAGCCCCCGAACTATTTTTCTCTGATCAAACATTTTAAAGATCAGTAGCCATTTTTGTTTTTCTTAGTTTTTTTCAAAAATTAAGTGACGACTCTATTTTCAACAAAAAGAATTTTTAAAATTTGGCTTGCAGGGTGTTCAAATATTTTTCAAACATCTTTTAAATTTTCTTATTTTTGAACTACCAAAAAATCCCGACGCCACAATAATGACATCAAGTGATTCCTCATACTTTTGCCCATACGTGTCGACACCAACAGGTGAGTCGACACCAAAGGCATCCTCTAGAAAACCAGAAGTTTGGGTTGACACTAAAGCTGACAAGTGTCAATACTATTTTTTTAGTAGTCAAAGTCATTTGGCTGAGTAGACACCTACGATGAGAAGTATCGACACCTAAGATGAGAAGTGTTGACACCAATTTTCTAGTAGCCAAAGTCATTTGGCTGAGTCGACACCTAAGATGAGAAGTGTCGACACTAATGTTCTAGTAGCTAAAGTCTCTCAATTGGGTCGACACCAACGAAGACATGAGTTGACACCAGAGAAGACATGAAGCTTTGAGTAAATACCAACTCTGATATGAGTCGACACCAAGGTGTTGGTGCTGAAAATCCAAAAATTTGATTGACACCTCATGAAGAATGAGTTGACACTTTTGTCCAAGAACCAAGGCTAAGACTAACTTGTGTCGACACCAAAAAGATTTATGTCGACACATGTGACGGATTTCAAAAATGGTGCTGGTTCAAATGGTAACTTTTTTAGAGCATTAATTGCCACCACCAACTACCAATGGTCATTTATTTCAGTGATTTATAAAATGAGTAAATTTTAAACCTTTAAATACTGAATATCTATTCTATTGAGTGCATTAAAAATCATAAATCCTCTCTTGATCATTAGAGCTCATTTATTCATCCAACCCAAAAACATCACTCACTTTCTTATTTATTTATTATCAAATATTTGTAAGTGAGTGTTTGTGAGTTATTGCTCAAATTTCTTAATCACATTTATTACAAAGAATGGTGAGTCACCTTTATAAGCCTTTAAGAAAGTGCACTGAACTTCTTAAAAAAGAGCTGAAGAGTGTTTAAAAAAATAAGGTTGTTTCTGAAACATTTTCAAAGCTGTAAAAGTTTTTGAATGTGCCCATAAAGTATTTGTTTATAGTGCAGATTCTCAAGAGAAGTCTTAAAGAGTAGGCGTAGGTTTGAAAGAAGTTGAACCACTATAAATCCTTGGCGTTTGATTCAAATCCTTGGCATCTGGTTCAAATTCTTCTCTCTTACCTCTTTAATTTCACTATCATATCTTTAATTGTGCTTATTGCCATATTTGTTGTGTAAAATTAAAAAAAAAATTTGAAAAATTTTGTAAATAGTTAATATTATTTTTAAAATCCAATTCACTCCTCCTCTTAGGTTGCCTTGGACTAACACAAAAAGGGCAGTCGAGCTACGGTTTAGGTCAAGGATTTGCAGCCCACACTCAGTTCTTGATCAAGCATACGAGATTACAGTGGAAGATTTAAAGTGCAATCGAGTTTTTGTTTATGTGCAATCATTTGGCAGTTTTTCATTTGTGTGCTGAATGAGATCATATAAGAGAGATCTCGTAGATATAACATTTATTTCGCTATGTAATATTGAGTTTTTAATTTTTTTTTGGTATAATCCGTATGCACTGTCATTAGTTCATGAGATTCTATTTCCCAACATTAAATATAACTACGTGAACTTGAATGAAGACTCGAAGTCTTATTCTCGAGAATCACTTGACTTCTTCGAGGATACGAGTGCACTATTTAGCTTAAGATTCTGAATCGAACCAATTCTGAATGATTTGAAAATGGTTATGAAGGGAGCTACATATAAGCTTGAGAAAATGAAGCAAACAATCATTTTTTGATGTGGAACGTGCCAAAACGTAATCCAATTTTGAAAAAACTAAAAAAAGATCATAATGGGTTGATAATCCCTATATACCTGGTCCGACCATAGGGCCAATGCCCGGTGACTAGTTCGACTATAGGAGGTTTTTTGGGGTTATTTTGCAGCATTTCTGTGCTGTTTTTGGATATTCTAGAAGCAAAATGAGCTTATCCACTCTTGAAAATGGGGACTTTTATGTTCCAACAACATATTTGAAGGTTTCAATGACTCAAAACAAAGACTGAGATGTTTTTTTTATCTATAATTTACAAAAATAATTAAAAATAAAAAAGTAATAAACATAAATATTGACTTTTCATTTTCTATTTGTAATAGTTCGTATTATGTGCATATGGTATACCTGTGGTCATGCTTGATTAATTAGATTAATAACAAATTGATATATAATTTTACTTGATAAATAGTCTTACGGGACTAGTAATGAATTAATTATTAATACTATGTTCTCTTAAATATTCTATATTTCATATTTTGTGGAATTAATTATCCAATATATGCATAATTCTCCCATCACTTATTGAATTCAAATAAAAAAATATAATTTTATAGGATATATAATTTAATTTTATGTCTAATTCGGTCTATCAAACATGCCCTATATATGTTACGAAAATTTTGGTTTCATATGCATTTAAATTAGAAAAATTTAGAGTTAGGTCCTCTTCTTGGTAGTAAAATTAATTTTAGTTTCATTCAATTTTTTTTATTAGGATTAGTCCCGTCTCAATTTTAATTTCCTGAAATTTCCTTAAATTATATCTTTAGAAATTTTTTTCACAAAATTCCTTCCTAATCAGGAATCAAAAATTCTATCCCATAAATCTCTCCAAAATCTCTCCCAAAATATCTCAAAAAATTTCACCCCATAATCACCATAACCTTCCCATCGTAGACAACCACAAAAGATGACCTACAATTAATAAAAATATTAACAGCAATTAGAGTCAACTGTTAATAAAAACATTAACATGCTTTCGAAAAAACAACTATTCATTATAACTAAAAAATTTACAAGTTGAATTCGAATTTCATAATTTGCACTGTTGTTGCAACTGATACATTTATCATTTTATTTCGAATTATAAAATTCAACTGTTGCGTCAATTGATAAATGTATCATTTGAAATTTAATTCTGAAAATCAAACTGTTGCGTCAACTAACAAATGTATCATTTGAATTTTATTTCAGAAATCGATATGTTGCGTCAACTGATAAATGTATCATTCCAATTTTAATTCTGAAAATCGAACTGTTGTATCAACTGATAAATGTAT
>JAOTRH010114902.1:0-15115 GCA_034768845.1 Heliamphora exappendiculata
AAACAGTCTTTGGGCCTCTTTGATCGATTACCTTCAGGTGCAAGATGGCTCCCAACACAATGGTTCCTACAATGCTACGCGAAGCGCTTAGGACATCGTCTTCAACGGAGACTTTGGCGAAAGACAGTGAGTCGTTTGGGATTATTAAACTTCGATTCGATGGCAGAGATTCAAGCGCTCTGGCAGCAGATTGGCGTGAGTCTGAATCGACTTCCTGCGCTAGCAACGAGCGCCTTCGACTTGCCCTCCGTTCAATCGAGCCCCGAGGAGGATTCTTCCTGTGGCATCGAATTAAATCCAGAAGCATCGCGTCCTCCTGCGACGAACTGGACCCCCATAATTTCCCGTTGGCTAAGATGGCTTCCCATCGCAGTCGTGCGTTCAATCGTGAAACGACGGATGGATCAGCAGACGGATGCATTCGTCGAGGCCGCGAAGTGCGATTCGACCAATCGCATTACTGAACTGGCAAACAACGCTGTCGATCGAGTCCTTGAACAAACGGCCAAGCTTGCGGAAGAAATAGAGACTCGGATCACTGCATCGATCACTGGCCAGCGTCCGCCAAGGCCAGCCTCACAACAGGGATTCGCTCCCTTAGAGGAATTGGGCTGGGGTAATTCCGCGCTAGAGTCGATTCGCTCGAATCTCCTCATCCTTCGGGACGGTCTGACTCACGTAGTATCAGACGAACCTCCCCTGCTCGAGGAGGTCCCGATGCCGTCGCAGATTGTAAAGATGCCAGCACCGCGACCGATTGAATCGAGCATGGCAAAAGACCTGAAGAGCCGAGGCTGTCCGGTCTGCGATCATCTCGTCAACGTCGCGTATAACTTTTTCGTGGACTGGCAGTATGTCATCGGCACCGATGAGAAAGCCCAGACGGACTTTGCCCAAGAGTTGGGCTTTTGCCCGCTCCATACCTGGCAATTGACGGCGATTTCATCCCCCCTCGGCGGTTCCATCGGCTTTGCAAAGCTTACGACTCGAATATCACGCTTGTTATCTGAAGCGGCCAAGAGTGCAAACCCGGCCCCTGACTTGCAGCAACTACTCCGTAGCGGCGGCAATTGCCGCGTTTGCTCTCTTTTGGAAAGCGCTGAAGACAAATACCTCCATCGGTTTGAAGAATTCCTGAAAGACCCCAACAATCGCGAAGCCTATGCCGGGTCACAAGGCTTGTGCCTCCGGCATCTTTCCGACGTTATTCCAACCTTAAGAGACGAATATCTTCGAGAATTTATCTTGAAAACGGCCGCCCGGCATTTCGAGGAATCTGCCGAGGACATGCAGGGATACGCCATCAAACGTGGCGCAACGAGAAGGTCGTTGTTGAACTCCGACGAGAATGACGCTTGGTGGCGGGCCGTCACCCACCTTGCTGGAGGACAGCATGTCTGCGCGCCTTGGCCGGATGACGGAGAAATATGAATAGCAACCAACGACGGCGCTGCCGTCGAGACTAATGGAAAGGACAAAATTATGGTGAAACCAACACACAAACCCAAAGTTCAAAGTTTGAAATTTAGCTGGTGGCAGGAATTTATAGCCGAGTATTTCGGGACGATGGTCTTGCTAATGTTTGGCATTGGATGCGTCGCGATGGTGGTTCTCTTTGGCAGCAATCCACCGATTCCAGGCGAGGTCGTCAAAGGCGGCTACACCAACATCACAATCGGGTGGGGCTTGGCAGTCACGTTCGGCATTTACATCGCTGGAACAATCAGCGGGGCGCATCTCAACCCGGCAGTGACCGTGGCGCTCGCCGCCACAAGGCGCATGCCGTGGTGGAAGGTGCCCCACTACATCGTGGCTCAATTCGCCGGAGCATTTTCCGCTGCGGCGCTAACTTTTGCCGATTTTCACGGCAAGTGGATTCAGGTCGACCCTAAGCTTGACCATACGACAGGAATTTTCTGCACCTTTCCGGCCGTTCCCGGCTTTTGGCCGGGTTTCTTCGATCAAGTCGTAGCAACGGCCCTTCTCTTGGGCCTGATTCTTGCGGTCGTCGACAAACTCAACGCCCAACCGGGAGCCAATATGGCTCCATTTATTATCGGCCTTATTGTTGTGGCCATCGGCATGTCCTTTGGCGGCATGAACGGCTACGCGATCAATCCTGCACGCGATCTCGGTCCACGGCTATTCGCAGTCGTGGCGGGCTTCACCCATAATGGGCTGACTGACGGCGTTCCAAACAGCCCGGACAGTCCAGTTGCCATTTGGACCATCCCCGTCATCGGGCCGATTGTCGGAGGACTTCTTGGGGCATTCGCTTATGACCTCTTCATCGGCAGTACCCTCAGAAAGGCACACGCAGTTGTGGACGAATCCGATGAGGTCTCGAGTGGCCGCGATCCTTCTCACAAGGAAGAAATCCAAGACGCGAACGAGTCGAAATAGGTTTGGCTTTGACACTAATGACGATGGCATTACCTTTGACACGGCAATGGACTCTGCCTGACCTTCTCGGTCAAACCGCTGGACCTTATCCGGCTGATGATTCCTACCGGAAACGGAGGAATCATGTACATCAGCAACTCAACTTGTTCACGCGGCATCGGGCTGGCGCTGTGGCTTACCAAATATGGGCACGCCAACTGAAATAATTGTTCGGGCCGTCGCCGTAACGAGCAGCCTCACGCTCTTTCTTGCGCTCATACCACCGTTTAAGCCCGAGTGCCAACCGCTTCTGAAGCGGCTCGGCTGGTTTTACGTGCGCTATGTCTTGCCCGCCTACGTTATCATTCTCGCAAGTGAATATTTCTTGATCCATCCCACCTATGGGCGCTAACCGAGACAATTCAGAGTTGAGGATTGAAGGCATTGCCGTCGCCCCCGGAGTGGCCTCTGCTCCCGCACTGATTTGGTCGCAGCAGAAGGTTGAGATTCCGAAGTGGACAATCAGTGAAGACGCGCTGCCCGGCGAAACCGCCCGCTTTCAAGCAGCTCTTCTCGCGACCCGCAGTGAGTTGTTACAAATACAGCAACAAATGGCCGAGTCCATCGGGGTGCCTGATGCGAGTATTTTCGATGCCCACCTTCTGATTGTTGAAGATCGTAGCCTCTTGGATGAAACACTCCGAAGCGTTAGGTCGAACCGGCATAACATCGAATTTGCCTTTCATGAAGTCGCCGACAGATATTGCCGATTCCTCCGCGAAACTGATGATCCCTATCTTCGTGAGCGAGTAGCCGACATTGAGGATGTTACTCGCCGCGTCATACGGCACATGCTCGGACTAAACCCGCACTCTATCCCCGCCCAAACTTGGAAACATATTCTGGTAACGCAGAACCTGTCCCCCTCCGATACCGCCCTCCTGGACCCAACCGCCGTTCTCGGCTTTATCTCAGAAACGGGTGGTAAGACTTCGCACTCCGCCATTATGGCCAGATCCCTTGGGATTCCATCAATTGCCGGTTTACCCAACGTCACGCAACGCATTCACGACGGCGACACGCTCATCCTCGACGGCTATCGTGGCATTCTCATTGTCAATCCAGAGGCTGAAACGCTGGACGAATATGAGTTGTACAAAACCGACAAAAATCGAATAACCGAAAGCTTGGAAGGCATCCGGGATGAATCTGGAGTGACCCTGGACAGCGTCCACATTGTCATCTCCGCGAACATCAAACTTCCGTCTGACATGCAAGACGTTAAGAAAAACGGAGCTGAGGGCGTAGGTCTCTTTCGAAGTGAGTTTTTGTTCTTAGGACGCGAGAGCCTTCCGGACGAGGAAGAACAGTACAATCACTACCGTGATGTTGCCGAGAAAAGCCTTCCACACTCCGTCATTATTCGGACACTTGATATTGGCGGCGATAAGGTTGCCGAAAGCCTAAATCTTCCAAGAGAGGATTATCCTATCCTGGGCGTGAGGGCCATCCGCTTATGCTTGGAACGCCCCGCCATTTTCAAGCCGCAGCTTCGTGCCATTTTACGCGCATCGACCAATGGCAATCTCCGTTTGATGTTCCCCATGATTTCCAGTCTTTCGGAATTCCGCGAGGCCCGAGCCATCCTTGAGGAATGCAAAGCCGAACTCCGGAAGGAAAACAAACCCTTCAACGAGAAAATCGAAATCGGAGTGATGATTGAAGTGCCGAGCGCCGCCCTGACTTCTGATCTTCTGGCAAAGGAAGTGAACTTCTTTAGCATCGGCACCAACGATCTTATTCAATATACCGTGGCCCTTGACCGTCTGAATAATCGCGTTGCTCACCTGTACGAACCCACGCACCCAGCCATCCTTCGACTCATCCGGCAAGTCGTGGAGGCTGGCAGCAACAACGGCATTTGGACGGGAACCTGCGGTGAAGCCGCCAGCGATTTGATGCTTATCCCTTTGCTTGTGGGCCTCGGCATTCGTGAATTGAGCGTCAGTCCCATGCTCATTCCCCACGTCAAGAAGGCGATCCAAAGTGTATCTCTCACAGATTGCCAAATACTTGCAGAGCAAGCTCTGCAGGCAGCGGTGTCCAGCGAGATATTGGAACTTTGTGAAGCTTTTGCCCGCACACGCTTCGGCGAACTCCTATGATCGTTGACTCCTGCTACATAATGGCGTTGAGCAGAAATGTGAAAAAGAAGTTGGAGATTAAAATGACGATAAAAGAGCTCACCACCGCTTCAGTTGCCGCATTCCCCACACCCTGCGCTCCCTGATCGCAGTTGAGCCCTTTTACGCAACTGATCAAGACGATGACCACCGAGAAGAAGAATCCCTTGAGAATGCCGATCCAAACATCCTTCGCGTGCGTGAATGTCTCCATGTTATGGACGTAGTAAGCGGCTGGAACGTGGAAAAGCCCGGTTGCTACGAGGTATCCCGAGAGGATTCCGCAAACAATCGTCAACCCGACAAGCAGAGGTAGACAGACCATCATTCCAATAAATCGTGGTACGATAAGATACTCGATTGGATACACGCCTAAAGACCGGAGGGCGTCGATTTGCTCTGTAATGGTCATCGTAGCCAATTCCGCTGCCATGGCCGATCCCACGCGCCCCGCCACCAACAACGCGCACAGGATAGGCCCGAGTTCGCGGCACATAGCGATAGCGACGACCGGCCCCACTCCCGAACTCAAGCCCAATCTCATGAATTGAAATTCCGTCTGCGCAGCAAAGACAGCCCCAATGAACACCCCGGTAATGGCAACAAAGGGAACAGATTTGCATCCGATGAAGTATATCTGATGGACCAGAAGACCTCGCCGCGGACGGTATCTCATCAGGCAGCGGACAGTATCAATAAATAAAAGTGCAACTCGACCGCCTAGCGCCAAGAAGCGGAAGAACCGATAACCAAGGCGTTCCGCATAGCGATCTAACGACATCCAATTCCCTATTGGAAGGTCAATCCGAAGCAACGCCGTTCTGTATAAGCTCGATCATTCGGCCTTTTGCCGTGACCGACATCTTGCTCTCGGCCAACCGGAGCACCGTCGCCTCATAAGGATAATGTGAACGGTACAGCTTGATTTTTCCGTCATGCCAAATTGCATAACTTGCGCGGGGATCACCGTCGAATTGCAACCCAATGGCTCCGGGATTTACGAATGTCTTTTCTCCGATCTTTCGGACCATCGGATGATGAGTGTGGCCGCAAAAGACGAAATCCGCCTCAATTCCCTCGAGTGCCTGAGCCAAGATTGCTTCGGGAACATCGGGTGTTAGATCGAAACGATAGAGGTTGCCGTGAGGATCGGCATGAGCCAAATGACAACGATACCCTTCTACGACGAAACCCTGTACCAAAGGTAGGTCCCCAAGATATTCCATTTGCGCCTCGGTTATTAAGGCACGGTTCATGTCGCGAGAAGCGACGGCCAGCGCATGGAATTTCGGTGAGCTGCCGCAATCGGTCCGGCAGATCATTGCGTGGTCGTGATTGCCTCGAACGACATGCTTGGCATGGTGCCTTACCCATTGGATGACCTCAGCCGGTTCGGGTCCGAAATCCACCAGATCGCCGAGACACCATACTTCGTCAACCGTGTGGGCCTTGGCTACTGCGACCAATGCGTCAAAGTTGCTGTGAATGTCGGATATTATGAGCGCCTTCATGCCTGTTCCTCTCGAGTTACCAACAGGAAAATGATAAATGTCCGCGGGTGGGCACCTGCAGCGATTGCAATCCGCACATCCTTGATTTTGACCATAAAATAGCTCCTGCAGGCTTTTTCAGCCTTAACAGGAGTTATCAGCTCGGAGACGACCCGAGCGGTTTACCTTAGAGGAGGGCAAACCCCATTACCGAGGTAACAGTAATTTCGATTTCCAGCAAGGTCAAGATATGAGGTAGAAAACCATCGCCGCGGAATGATTCGACTCAGACTAGAGGGCTTTGAAATCGATCCGCGAGGAAGCGTTCTTCACTGATTCTCTTGACGTCACGAGATCTTTCGCCTTTTGTTGGGGCTGGCAATGGGGTTTGCCCTCCTCTAAGGAAAACCGCCTGACATTTGTCCGGCTGATAACTCCTGTTTGAATTTACAAACAGGAAACCCATGCCAACTCGCAGCAACCGCTCGCTCCGTAGCGTGGTCATTTCGTACTGCCATCCAATTTCAACCCTGATGCTAGATAAATACCACAACCACTTATGAAAACTTCACCTATTCTTTTCAGCTCGCTTCTAGCTCTGATTATTCTCCCACTCCAGGCTGATCTCGCCCTAAAGCCGAACGATGTCGTGGCGATTTGCGGCGATTCGATCACCGAACAAAAACAGTATTCCGTTTTCATGGAAGATTACTTTCTCATGTGCCAGCCAGTCGAAGGTTTGCGGAGTACCCAATTTGGATGGGGTGGAGAACGGGCTGAAGGATTCCTCGCCCGGATCGACAGCGATGTTCTTCCCTTCAAGCCGACCGTGGCCACGACTTGCTATGGAATGAACGATGGAGGCTACGCGGCGATGAGTCAGAACACGGGAGATGCATTCCGTCAGGCGATGACCGCTTCCGTGGACAAGCTGAAAGCCGGCGGCGTGCGAGAAATCATCATTGGCTCACCGGGTTGCGTTGACCCAGCAGCTTTTGCCCATCCTAAGACCAGCGCAGACGAGTACAATAAAACCTTGGATGCCTTGCGAGGAATCGCGCAAGAAGTCGCGCAGAAAGAAGGAGTCGGCTTCGCCGATGTTCACACGCCGATGATGGAAGTCATGGCAAAATCCAAAGCCGCCTATGGTGACAAGTATCTGTTTGTCGCGGGTGGCGGCGTTCATCCCGGAAACAACGGTCACCTGGTCATGGCCTACGCCTTCCTGAAAGCGATGGGCTGCACAGGAGCCATTGGCACCATTACGGTCGATCTTGAAGCCGGAAAGGCTGGAGGCACGCCCGGTCAAAAGGTCGTTTCTTTTCAAAATGGAACGCTGGAAGTCGAAAGCACCCGCTATCCCTTTTGCTTTCAAGGTTCACCCGACAAGCCGGAACAGACTACTGCAAGTGTTTTAAATTTCTTCCCGTTCAATGCCGACCTGAATAGATACATCCTCGTCGTGAAAGGGATCAAAGGCACCAAAGCCAAGGTTACGTGGGGAGCGACAACTAAGGAATTCTCCGCAGCCGATCTCACCAAGGGAATTAATCTTGCCGCCGAATTTCTCGTCAATCCGTTCTGCGACCAATTTACCAAAGTCAACGACGCTGTCCTGTCGCAACAGAATCAAGAAACGACGCTCGTAAAGACCTTCCTGCACAGCGTTCCGGCGTTCAAGACCATGGCCCCAAATTCAGTTGCGGAGTTGGATAAGGTGGCTACGGACGGGATAGCACAAGAAAAAAGTCTATCCAACGCAGCCGCGGCCCTCGTTATTCCTATCCATCACACCATCAAGATCGAACCAGAGCCATGATAACGTGATATTTCATCAAAGGATGCAGCGAGTCATCTTTTGACAAATCCGAGGCATCTGGTAATTATTGTTCACGGCAATGGACTCTGCCTGATTCGCCTCCGCGAATCGAACCGCTTCAAGCTGATGATTCCTACCTGAAAAAGGAGGAATCGTGTGTACCCGCCAGTCCAATTTTATCGGAAACACTCCCGAGTCAATGCTCGAGGGTCTGCGTCCTCGTTCCGATGGGCCGCTCGCAACCTAAAGCATTATGTCGCTCAATCTTAAAAAACTGTTCATCGACGTCTTTGCCCCCGAACAGGCGGATAGTGTCTTGTTCATAATCGA
The DNA here is from genome assembly GCA_034768845.1 of Heliamphora exappendiculata. Lineage (NCBI taxonomy): Eukaryota > Viridiplantae > Streptophyta > Magnoliopsida > Ericales > Sarraceniaceae > Heliamphora > Heliamphora exappendiculata. Next base: position 8,205 of record JAOTRH010114902.1, read on the forward strand.
TACTCCCAGCCGCACGCCTGATGACGAAGCATGGAACGATAGACGGCAAATGGCCGAAAGATGGCAAGAAGCGATGGTCCAGTTATCAAAAGAAGTTGGATTTTCCGTCTTCCCGATCGCGCGTTACCCGGACGTGGCTCAGCACAACAATTCCCTTCCAGAAACATTCGAGGTAGAGGGTGATTGGATTAAGGCTAAGACGCTGGTTGAGTCAGCTTCACTCGTTATCGCCATGACCAAATGGTCGGCAACAGCTCCACTCCATGAGTGGGTTCACAGCTATAAAATTCTTCGCGCCGCCTCCCTCCCCGGAGTGAGTCCGCGCATGGAAGATACGGCTTTGAAGGCGGACTACGCCAAAATCGCCACCTACTGCAGTATCCTACAGCCGAAACTAGACACTGCTAAGAATGCGATCATTCATTTTTCAACTGGCGACGAGATTCTCCTCGATCTGAGATGGCGCCGGGCACACGTTGATGACGGTAAACTTCATCCATCAGATGTCGGGAAAGTGATTAATCTTCCCAGCGGTGAAGTTTTTTCGACTCTTTACGAAGGAGAAAAAAAGGAGACGACCAGTTTAACGAACGGCATCCTACCGATTGTGTGGGATCAATCCGTTGTGCGCCTTCTCGTAGAGCACAATACAGTAGTCGAAGTCCTCTGCCACGATGGGGCGAGCGAGAATTTGAAGAATTTTCTCGAGGAAGACGCGGCCAGGAAGAATCTGGCAGAGCTGGGGCTCGGTTGTAATCCGGCCGCTATCGTTACGGGAAACATCCTCGAGGATGAGAAGGCAGGCCCGCATATCGCGCTTGGCCGCAGCGACCATCTCGGCGGAACGGTTGGTCCCAACGCATTCAAATTAGATCCGTGGCATCAGGATTTTTCCTATACCAACCACTCTCCTGTCACTATCGATTCGATGATCTTCAATTATGAAACTGCAGGCGCTGAAACGATCATTTCCCGCGGAAGATACGCCCGGCATCTTGGCGTTCCCCTTTGAATAACAAGAACCTTTACCCCTAGTTGGGGAAGGAATAATTGATGGAACTGGACAAAAATCGTCTCCATTCTCCGAGCAGGAAAGTCCTCGATACCCACGATAAGGCTCTCCAAATCAATCTTGACCGGGCGAAGTATGGCACCTTCGCTGAAATTGGCGCTGGGCAGGAAGTGGCCCGATGGTTCTTCCAAGTTGGCGGCGCAGCCGGCACGATCGCTAAGACCATGTCGGCTTCCGATATTACCTTTGCGGAAGGCATATACGGTCCCTCCCAACATTATGTGAGCCGGCAACGCATGGAGCAAATGCTCGTTCATGAGTATGATCTTCTCATCGAACGGCTTGATGCAAAGAGGGGAGCCGAAACCACATTTTTTTCATTCGCGGATACAGTTCGAGCCAGAACCGAAGAAGGTAAAGACGAGTGCCACGGCTGGATTGGAGTGCGCTACCAGCGACAGCCGCGCAGCAGCCCAAGCGAGATCATGCTTCATGTGCGGATGTTGGATAACGAATACGTCCTTCAGCAGCATGCTCTTGGTATTGTTGGCGTTAATCTACTTTACGGTGCTCTTTATTACTCTGAAGATCCCTATGTGCTCTTGGAGTCTCTCCTCGACAACCTCCTCTCCGATCGCATCGAAATCGACATGGTTCATGTCGGAGGTCCTGGATTCGCGGGACATGATAATCGACTTCTCTCGCTTCATTTGATCAGCCTCAAGCTTGCTGAAGTCGCCATGTTCTTACCCGATGGCAAAACGCTCCAACCATCAGCTGTACTTAGCAACAAGGCCATCTTAATTGAGCGAGGTAGTTTCCGTCCGATAACCAGAGTAAACCTCGACATGCTAAAGCAAGCACACGCTCAATTTGATCGTGAGAACGAGGGAAAGGAGGTCATCGAAATAATGGAGATAACGATGCACAACCTCCTTAGCCAAGGAAATGTCGACCCGGCAGACTTTCTTGAGCGCGTCGATGTTCTCGCCGCACTCGGAAAAACGGTCATGATCTCCAACTACGCGGAATTCTACCGTTTGAGCGCCTTCCTGACCCGGTACACTAAGGAAATGGTGGGAATCGTCATTAGCATTCCTATTCTCCGGCAGATCTTTCGGGCTGACTACTATCAGAACCTTGAAGGCGGAATCTTGGAGGCTATCGGCCGGCTCTTCAAAGAGTCAGTCCGCCTTTTCGTCTATCCGGGAGTAAATCAGGAAGGTGCTGTCATGGGCATTCGCGACCTCCATCTTCCCGAAAACGAGATACACCTGTGCAGCCATCTGGTTCAAAACCATTATATTGTCGAAGTCCAGGCCGACGCTGTGGCTGATCTTCAGATCTCATCTCACGTCGTCGCCCGCAAAATTCAGGAATGCGACCCCTCTTGGGAAATGTTCGTTGCACCCGAGGTCGCCAACCTCATCAGACGCAAGGGCTATTTCGGTTGGCACGAACGCACGCCCACGGCGCCCATTGGCACGACCGACAAATAGCGGTCCCGTCTGCGCGAAATTTGAGGGTGCTTTCTCGCGTGAGAGGCTAGCCTTACAAGAATTGCCAAATTTACTCGTAATTGGCCTTCAAACCCATATTCGACCTCTGTAGTCCGGAAGAGTGAAGATGGGAAACATCACCCAAGCCGATGCACCGTGGCACCGCCCAGGCAGGATCACGCTCATCGAGTAGAACAGTTGTAACGGAGCTGGGGGCCAGCCAGAATCCAGACCACATCAGGGTCAGGGGAATCTCCAAGAGATGTGCCAGCCAGGCGAGCCCCAATGCATTGTGGCAAAAAATCGCGAGCTTCCTCCGATTCGGAGTTACACACGCGTAGCGGCCTCGTTCTCGCTTATACCCGTGCTCTGCCAAGAAGCTGTCCGAGGCGCTGCACACCCGGTCAAACTCGTCGCGGATATGCGGATCATCAAACGGAGCGTGACGATGCCAAGTGTTATGAGTCGGCAAATCGGGCGCACTCCTAATCCAATGGCCGGGAATGTCGAATGGGGCATGGTGATCTCCCCACGGTCCGTTCCGGGAGTCAAACCGCAGTTCCTTTGCCCAATCGAGAATGATTCCAGCTTTGAAAAGCGCCTTTTCGGTCGGTTGCATTGTAGCCTTGGCGCGACCCAACGGCGAAGAATAGAGGAAGTCCGGTTGGATTTGCTTGGCCATCCGACTGGCAAGAGCCTCTGCTTCCAATAGCCCGGCCACTGTCAATGTGTCGGTCCGATAATCTGGTTCGGCGTGCCTGATAATGAAGAGTTGCATGACGTTCAGCAATTGGTCGCGTGCTTCGGGATCTACTCGTTCATGATTTTAGACGATGTGTAGCTCTATTCCGACCAAGGCGAGGCCAATGCCAGTCAATACCAACGCCAGTGCCCAAGCTGCCGGGCTTCCGTAATTTACTCGCCCAAGGCATGCGCCAAGAATCGCCAGAGCTACCAATGCTGCCACCAGCGCCAACCAGGGTTTATTTGGAAAGATTGCTGCGGGTAAGAGAGGAAGAAGAGCGCCAAAAAAGCTGCAAACGCACGAAATGGTAGCGCCGATCCCAGCTTCCCTAATGGCCACCGCTCCAAGCCGGCTCACGGCCAGCTTCCCGTGCGAACTTAGATTTAGATGCTTTTCCGCGTGTACCATGTCGCCACGCTGACGAGCGTATTCGGCCACAAAGAAAATGCAGACGCCAGATGCCGCCGCTCCAACAGAAATACGAAGAGCCAAATCGATGCTAAGGGGAGAACTTCCCTCCAAGATTTTTCCCGCCCCAAGGGTTAGGGCCGTGAGAATTCCATCCATCAACCCTATGACGAGGGCAAACACATTCTCTCGCGGGATCGACATAGCCTATCTTTGACGGGTTGCACCTTCAATTATTCGACTGCCGGTCGCGATTTGATCGATGCTGTTCACGACCGCTCCGGCCTTTTCGATAGCTTTGACCAATGCATCGTAATCAATTTCCTCGCCTTCTACCGTCACATCCATTCCAACGGTCTCCAAGTCGATTTCCGTCACCGTGATGTTAGTGGCCTGAACTCCTGGCGCACTTTCGACGGCCTTGGCCAGTTCAACCACGCTCGGATTCTTGATCGCTTTATCCACATCGAGAGCAATTCGTCGAATATTCATATAGCCATTGGTGAAGGGTTTCCGCCATCAGGTCCGCTACGCGCCCAGTCCCGATAAACTTGCAGCGCCTTTTCAATTACGGGAAGCGCCTCCGTAGCCGGCAAAATGTCGTCCACGACCACCTTCTTGGATTCCAAAGTCTTGTAATCTTCGAAAAAGCGGCGAATCACCGCCAACCGATGTGCAGGTAGTTCATGAACATCAAAGTAGGTCTTATACTCAGGATCATTCAGGCCAACCGCGATAATTTTATAATCGAGTTCGTCCTGGTCCATCATTGTCATCAAACCAATAGGCCGAGATCCAATGAGGGTCATGGGATAGACCGGCTCGGCACTCAGGATTAGGACATCGAGAGGATCACCATCGTCGGCTAGCGTCTGCGGGATGAGTCCATAATTGGCCGGGTAAAAAACCGCGGAATGAAGCACGCGATCGAGCTTCAATAGGCCGGAAGCCTTATCAAGTTCGTATTTGTTCGAGCTCCCAAGCGGAATTTCAACAACGGATGTAAAAGAGGAAGGCTTACCGGGATCGACATCATGCCAAGCATGGAACGGATGGCTTCGTTTGAAGGGGGGCAGTGGTTTCATAGGTAATTCGGATTTCAGGTTATCTGTCTAGTGAAAAGAGCACACCGACGCCTAATCCACGGCAGCAAGAGGGTGCCGAAAAGCAGGTGCAGAAGTAGATTCGGGGTTTTTGCAAAAGCATAATCCTGTTAGGCGCTGTCGCCTTAACAGGAGTCATCAGCCTGCGCGAAGTCAGGCGGTTTTCCGTTACCGGAAGGCAAACCCCATTGCCACTAGAAACATAAGCGGCAATCACACGGCGTCAATAGCCGCGCTCTACTATCTCATTGCTATAAATTGCAGGTCGAAAGTCCATTGAATCGGTCGACGGTTGGCGTTCGGCGTGGGCAAAAATCCGGAGCCAGCGGCGTTGTATCCGCGCCTTGACGAAGCAACGATACCTCCTATGATGGCATAGGCAATGGAGCTTGCCTTCCTTTAAGGAAAACCGCGCGGCCAATCCGACGCTGATAGCTCCTGTCCGGGTAGTACCCGACAGGAATTATTTATGCAAGCGCTCGGAAATTTCTCCCACCCGCCCACCGTTCGGAGGGTCCGTCTACCGTTCTCTCCACTTCTTTCCGAGAAGCCCTGTTTCATTCAGACATTAACAACTACGCAGGATTAAAATTATGCCCTCAACCGCTATCAAATCCGTTCAAGCTCAAGAAGTCTTCGACTCGCGAGGAAATCCAACCATCTCCACGGAGGTCCATCTCGAAGGGGGAGCCAGCGGTAGCGCGATGGTTCCTTCCGGTGTCAGTGTGGGCAGCTATGAAGCCGAGGAGCTGCGCGACATGGACCTGCGTCGTTTCGGAGGCAAGGGCGTGCGCAAGGCAATTTCCAATATTCAACATACCCTCGAGCCCGCTGTTCGCGGCATGGACGTTCTGGATCAGGCCGCAGTGGACCAAAAGCTAATTGAAACCGATGGATCGCTGAATAAGAAGCGCCTGGGCGCAAATAGCATTCTTTCCATCTCGCTTGCCGTCGCGAGGGCCGCCGCGGTTGCTACGCAAAAACCTCTTTACGCGCACCTAAACCAAATATTCGGCGGGAAGAGGGAGGTGCTCCTGCCTGTTCCCATGATCAGCGCGCTCAGCGGCGGTGTACACGCTCACAACAATCTTGATTTTCAGGAGTTCATGATTTGCCCCGTTGGCGCTCCGACCTTCAGCGAAGCGGTGCGATTCGCTGCCGAGACCTTCCAAATTCTGAAGTCGCTTTTGGAACAGAAGGGATTTATCACGTCGGTGGGAGATGTCGGGGGATTAGCCCCGAATCTTAAAAGCAATACGGAAGCATTCGACTTGATCATCGAAAGCATCAGGCAAGCCGGCTACACGCCCGGAAAAGACATCGCTATTTGCGTGGACGCGGCAGCCACGGCGTTCATGCACAAGGCCCACTATGAATTGAATCAATCAAAGCGCGGGATTGTCAGTCAGAACACGTTGGCCAACTATTATAAGACACTGGTCAAAGACTACCCGATTATTTCCATCGAAGATCCGTTCGGTGAAGATGACGGCCTCGCATGGCAGGAACTTACCAAGGAAATCGGTGGACAGGTGCAGCTCGTCGGAGACGATCTTTTTGTCACCAATGCGGCGATTCTTGAACGAGGAATTCAAGATAAGATCGGCAATGCCGTCCTGATCAAATATAATCAGATCGGCACACTAACGGAGACCTTTAGGGCTATCCGTATCGCTCAAGCGGCCGATTATAGGGTAATTATCTCTGGACGCTCTGCCGAAACGGAGGACGCTTTTATCGCCGATCTCGCGGTGGGCACGGGTGCAGGCCAGATCAAGGCAGGCTCCTTGTGTCGCTCGGAGCGGGTCGCAAAGTACAATCGTCTGCTCAAAATCGAAGCGGAGCTTAAAAACCCCATCTACGGGACGACACAATTTCGGGCACACCGGGTCAAGACTGCGCACGCGCTCTGACCGCTCGCAGGTAAGCCTAAAGATTGAGATCGGTGACGGCCCCTAGATGCGCCGGGCTCACCAAGGCGGCGTACTTTGCCAGGGCACCTCGCGTATACCGAGGGGCGGGGAGCTTCCAACGCTTCTTGCGAGCTGCCAATTCTCGCGCTGGAACCCCGAGAACAATTGTTCGCTTTTTCGCATCGATGACAATCGAATCGCCGTCTTCGACGAGAGCCAATGCTCCTCCTG
>JAOTRH010114913.1:0-15114 GCA_034768845.1 Heliamphora exappendiculata
ATATAGTAATGAATTTTAAGAAAATACATTGTTTGATAAAATATTCTGCTTTATAGGAATTTTAAATTACTTTGTTATTAATAATTTTTCTTTGAACTCTCGTGTGAGGAACAAATAACAATTTTGTTAGTCAGATTTATTATACCATCAAGATTATAATTAATGGAGCATTGCTCGTGGTATCATGGAATATTTTTATTTTATTTTATTGAATAACTAATAGACTTGAATAAACTAAATATTATGAATTAAGTATAAATAAAAAAAATATCTATATAATAAAATAAGAGTAAAAAATGTCTCCTACATATTTTAGGTTAAAACGAGACTTCCACCCAAATTAATCCCATCCAACGATGGGAAAAAACTCTCTGTGCCAAACGCTACCGCTTCTTTTTCAGTTTCAAAATTATTGACCTATTTTTAAAGTCGTCTCTCTCTCTCGCCACGATGATTGTTCGCGACGCCGACGCCGCTGTCTTCGTGCCTCATTGTCTCCGCAGTCCACCGCTGAAATCCCAATCGTTTCCACCATCTTCGCGACTCACCGTCTTTACGTAGACGCTGTCGTCTTCGTATCTCTACCGTCTTTACGTAGACGCCGCCGTCTTCGCTGTTCACTTCATGTTGGGATCTAGAGTTGGGATTCGATCTCATCTTATTCACAGCCACCTATCGAACCATCTAATATTGGTTTTTAGGTTTTCCTCCTTTTGCCTGCGGTATATAAATTTGATAATTTTCTCTGAGTTCTGACATGGGGGTTAGGGTTTCTCTTATATGCAATAACACAATTCTCTCTCAGTTCTAATGGTGCCTTGGTGCTTGGGTGGTGGTGGTGGCGACGGCGGCGGCGGTACCGTGAGAGAGATACAATATAACGAGAAAGTTACCCGAGGAGAGAGGGAAAGAGAGAGAGAGAGAGAGAGAGAAAGATGGGGATGGGGATGGGGAGAAAGAGATGTACACATGTGGTGGGGAGGCCCGCAGCGTCGGCAGAGGGTGGGTGATGTCGGCGTAGCTCCTACATGGACGACGGTGGTGGTCAGCCACGGTGGGTGGCGCAGCTTGCAGCGGGGGCAGGCGGGGGGGGGGTAGAGGAGAACCAAGAGACAGTAGAGAGACCGGAGGGGGTCGCCAAAAAATGGACGTCGGCGTGGGGCGGTGGTGGTGGCTAGAGCGCCAGTAGTGGAGTCAGTGCTTGTCGCGGCGTGCTTTTGCGTTTTATCTTCTGGTTTTCTTTCTCTGGTGATGCTTTGAGCTTTAACAGCTCTTGGGTGTGTATTATATATTATATAAGTCTCCCCAAGGCTTGAAATTTCCCAAGGATGGATCCCACAAATTGCTGTGAAGAATCTTAGAATTGGGTTGCTATATCTATCTATCCATATATATAAAACCTTAGTTCTCCAACACTTTCGTCACCGAGGAAATCCCAAATCTACCCTTAACCAGTGCTGATGGTTTGGTGAAGTTTGGCTTATCAGAGAATTTTAAGTACAAAAATTTAAAAAAATGTGTAATTATTACAAATACATTTTATGTTTATTTTGATGGCCATCCTGTTTATATTAAGGAACTCATAAAAAAAATTATTGGTATAAAAAATTAGATTGATCATGTATGAATAACTAAACTAATTGAGTATATTTATTAGAAATAAAATAAATAATCTATTCTTAAAATTGTACATAATATTAAAATAAATGTTATAAGACACTACGTCTATAGATATTTGATCAATCTAATTTTATGTATGGATAATTTTTTTAATATTTTTTATAAGTTAAATGATTTATATCATCGAGATGAGTTTATGACGATTCCATAAAAATTAAATTTGTTTTTTCATTTTGTTCATTCGTCCGAAATTTTGTCTATTAAAATGTGTGATTACCCATTAAATTTTGTTTCTTTATTTTTTCCTTAATTTCTTTCTATTGTTCTTTTTGCTACTCTAGAAAAATTATTAAAATACACGAGTAATCTAAAAAAAATGATGAAAATGCCTTTAAGCATGGATTAATTCCTAGTATATATATAATAACTAGTTTAAGTGGTTAAGTAATACGATTAGTGGCCCAATTTTACTTAATTATTATAATATCTTAATATATTATTATTCATGCCTATATTAAGATAAATAATGGTTTAGATGTTATTAAAAATTAAATATAAACATATATATATATATATATAATAAATAATAAAATAAATATTAAAATAGGCTATAATTAGTACAAATGAAATATTAATGGGAGTTAGCGTATTTTTTAATTATCGCATGAGTTGGCATTAAATAATTATAGTTCTTTTATGTTGTACAATTCAAGATAACGTATTTTTAGATCTTTTCTATTACGGTATTTAATACACTATTTGGATAACATGTGAGTGGTTTAGCATGTTACGCATCTTTGTTAAAATTTTCCTATTCCTAAATGATTTTTGAAAAATAAATAAATTTTTTAAAAATTCCTTTCAATATAAAGATATAAATTTATGTTGCAAATTTCATGGTATAGAAACTATTTTTCATAAATTTTACCAAATTTTCGTCCACGTTTATATGGTATGATTTATGAGATTCTATTATGGCACTATACTAAAAGTCTAGGGAACACGCCCTCTACATAGATGAATCTGGTCGCTAGGAAAAAGGCTCGATTTTGCGTTCGTGGTGATTCTAGTGTTCAATTGTTTAAGGGGCAGTTCGGGTGTTGTCCGGTGACCTTAATCGGATCGTCCTAAAGAAGAGACTCGAGCGCTACCCCGTGGTGACTCTAAACTCAATGTTGGATCCAGCAGGCAAAGAATGCCTTAGCTTATTTATATTCGGCATTGATTATTATTTTATTTTTTGTTCCCACTAGTTATCGGTGATCATGTAGTTATCATCATTCGGGTGTTGATTATATTGATGAGGCCTAGTACACCAGCTACTTATTACTGGCTTTGAATTGAGTTAATTTATTTGCAATTAGTGTTAAATGTAACATGTGAGATTAACGAAAGAAAAAACATTTTTTATATTTTATTATATACCAGATTATATTTCAATCATATGTATTGTGGACATCCCATTTTTTCTAAACTGTATTTTACTATGTATGTTAACTATTCACCGAGCTGTCGACTGACGTTGTTAATATTTTTAAGTAATTAACAAGGTAACTAGTGATGAATTCTGTGGTATTCTAAAACTCAGTTTTAATGACTTTTTAGGAATTTTTGATTTGACAATTTTTTTTCTTTGTTTGACTAGTGACTAATAGGTTTTCATGAAGGATAGTGGACTATCTGTGACTCATAAAATTTTTAGTTCAAGTTAATTTTATTTAATAATATATGTCTTAATAATGCATATCAGCATGTTATCTATATTTCTGGTGAATTTTTTTGTTTTCAGGTTTTCGGAGTCATATATTAAAAATATATTTTTTACGGGAGAGAAAGAAAAAAAGTTGGGTTAAAGTGAAGAGAGAAAAAAAAGTTTGATTTAAATTGAAAAGAGAGGGAAAAATGGGTTTTAATGTAAAGAGAAAAAAAATTGAATTTAAACAAAGAGAGAGAGGAGAAATAAAAAAGTGTCACGGAAGGCAAATGTTCCATCAATGACTTTATCTCATGTAATAGAGATGGCTCCAACAACAATGAAATTTTTTTTTCCCAACTAAATGGTGACTTCCTCTATTGATCATTTTCTTGCTCTTGAATATATATACTTATAGGGTTGAGATAACACCTTTTTTTGGAGCTCTGAAATTGACTCATACATGAGTTGGCTCTGCAGGAGAAATTTTTTTCAAGCATCAACAACCATAAACCTACGCTTTTTAAGTCGCGTTTGAATCACGGATTTGTAAGACACATTTACAAAGAGAAAGAGAAATTTTATTTCTTTCGCTCCTTGTCCTTGGCAAATCCGAGCTCAAGCTGTAGATAACACCTGAACTTTCAATTTTATTAATTAGGTACCTAAAAAAACAGTTTTTAGCAAAATCCAGTTGCTCATGTATCCAATTAATAAAATTAAAAGTTCAGGTGTTTAATAAACATCGAGTCAATAGTTCTGAAGTTCTTTTTTTTTTTTTTTTAATATAAAATTTGGCCTAATAAACGAGGTATTGTATTCAAAGAAACACATCAACATACTTTCCTCGACCGAATGTGTTTAAGAGCAGTGTCAAGCTGCTGCTCCAAGTTTTGGAGGTCTTTGAGACTTAAAGAGTCCAGATCTTCCCCCATAAAGTGCCTGAAGAAATTAAAAATTAACATCAATAAATAAGTAGCTATATACCTTTTGAATTCTGGTTTTCATATTCACTTGAATGCAATGCAACAAGAGCTCTTAATCTTACCTTAGGTTTCTTTGTAGAAGGTCAATCCTAGCACTAAGTATGGTGCATTCCATGGACCAGTTTGCCTGAAACAATCAAAAAAAGAGCAGAATGATTGCAGACAAATAAATAGAATAAAATAAATGCATACACACAGAAAAAAAAAATAGTGTGATCAACTATGTTGCATGAATTCGGGCATGGGTATCGAGTCCGGGTACATGTCTAGCTGTTGAATTCATTTAATTCTCGTGTTAAGAACACTAGGACACAAAAAGTTAATCTATATATATAAGGATAAATGGCGTTTTCAAGATTTTATTAAGCATTTCATATATAATATGAGAGTTTACGTAGAGTTTCATAATAAATTCATATTACGAAACGTCTTTTCCTGGCATGTGTGTGACGTTTTTAGCTAGAAAAAATGTCGTCGAACACATATTTCACAGCCTTATTTAAGTTTTGAGTATCTGACACGGGTACGTACGTATTTTATATGTTTAGAAGAGTTCAAGTAGAAAAGATGATACTTAGAAGAATAATAGATGTGTGGACAATCTTATTTAATTTTTTTAGCATTGATTTGTGTTAAATTGAAGGACATACCGGGGTTTGTGTATCATTATTAACCAGCACCCTCTCAGCATAAGAATACCTTTCGTATCGCTCCAGGATCTTCTCCATGCTGTTGCACAAGGAAGAAAGTTAAATCCACAAAACTTTCATCTTTTCCTCAGTAAAAAGTAAAAACTTTATCACCTAAAACTAATAATAATTTTTAAATATGAAAACGTCCTACCAGTGCATAATGTTATGTATCGATTTAAGTAGACTACTAATATAATAATTTGAATAAAAAATTTAACAATATAACCTAACAATTTAAGTTATGAATAGTCGGACATGTATTTCTAAATATATAATAAATAAAATTTTCATCACAATATGCACCATTCAAATGTATTGTGTTAGGACTTTGAGTCCATATAAATTTGGTAGTTCTATTTAGTATAAAATTCTTATGATTGAGGAAATTTAGTTGTCGTTATAATTCTGAATATAAGACTCCTAGTTCGATTATGAGTCATAAGAATATTAAAACTCCTGTTGGAGTTACGAGTTTCAAGGTGAATTGGGAGTTTTAATTAAATTAAAAGTCTTGGGTCAAAATAAGTATTATAATAGAAGACAGATATACAAGATTTAAACCTCAAAGTACAAGTGATTAAAATAAGCTCGAAGGACAAGTGATTAAAATAGGTTCGAGTAAGTGCAGTTCTCGCAGGATACAAACTGTCACCTGATTGCTCGAGCGGTGAGCGAACTTTTCGTAGTTTCAGTTTTATTAAAACTTGGATTGCTACAAATTTTTGCCTATATATGGAGACATACATCAGACCCGAAAATACACTTCATTGAATTATGTTCCAAAGCCTTTAGATCACATTTAAGTTATATTTTTGAGTATTTTTTGTGTCCCAAAGAGGAATGAAAAACGCTCGTGTTCGACTTAGATTTCTAAGTTTACCGACGGAGGATTCTGCCAGTGAGAAGTATTAAGGATTCGATACTTTGTGAAGCTACGAGGATTTGCTGCCGCGCGATCAATTGAATAATTGTGTACGCGGATTCGACAAGCAAACTTAAGATATTTAGAATGAGGATTCAATCAAAGTTTATAAATGAAAGCCTTCTAACTGTTTGATTTTGTAATACTTGATTACTTGGATTAGAATTAATCATGTAATTTTTTACTCAAGTTGAGTTTTTCACGTTAAAAAGTTTGCGTGCTGAGTTTGTGCGATTGATTATTTACTTATCGCATTCTACAATATAAATTGATTAAAATTAAATCTAAAATAATTTTTTTAATTAGTATTAGAGCAGGCTCACTCAATTCATTAATTTTTTAAATATTTTTTGATTAAAAAATTATAATATATTTTTTGGTTAGAAATATTTTTTTTGAGTGAGATCTTGATAGCCGTCAGCCATGAATTTGCTTGTGAAAGAAAACATGACTATTAAATCATCCATGTATTTTAGTTTTATATCTGTGTGTTTACAAAGTCAGTCAAGTGATCGAAAAAATGAATCTAATTGTGAATTTGAAAATTATGAGTCACTTCAACATACATATGAAAAATTGTACCAAGAAATTTTTAAGTTGGCAAGATTAAATTTAAAATTGGTTACAAAAATTAAATTGCTTAAAAAGAGAAAGAAATGGTTTAAAGCATGATTTTTCAGAAACTCAACTAGAGGTTAATGAATTAAAAAATCAAAGAATCCTCTTATTTGAAAAACTAATTACTACTGAAAAAGAAAGGAATGATATCATTGAAACATGCAAAAATTATAAAAATAAGACTGTTAATCTTGAACAAAAATTTGCTTGAGAATATTGAATCAACGAAATCCCTTGAGTTGAGGGCTGTTAAGTTAGAATTTGATCTTGATACTTATAATATTATTTTTAATAAGTTTAATACTGGCTCAAAAGTCTTGAAAAATATTTTGAATGTACAAAAGATAATGACTGATCAAGCTGGGCTTGGATATATTGTTGGAACTTCATCTTCAAACCTTGCTTATAAGATTAAATTTGTTAAATCTATTACCTCTACACTTGTCGTTCAAAAATCAGTTGTCCAACGAAAACATAATCCACCTAAGGTCAACACCTCTAAATTTGCATCTAGGAAGAAATTTGTGCTCATGTCTTATTATTGTGGTACTATTGGATACATTAGACTTTATTACAGAAAGTTGCATCATTCACCACTAAATTTGCATAAATGTAAAACAGGTAAACTGCTCGAGCATGTGAGATTTTTTTAGAAATCTCGCAACAAATATGATTTTTATTCTCTAAAAGCAAGAATAGTTTGGGTTAAAAAATCAGATTTGCATCTATTTTTTAATTTTCTTAAAGATTCTTCAGACACTTCTAAGAATTCTTAAGAATTAGATCTTACTATATGATGCATATTTGTTTGTTTGTTTGTTTGTTTTTTTTTTTAGACTAGGGTGTCTTTTTTATTTTTTCCCTAGTGCTACAATTTTTTTTGGACTAGATTGTTTAAAAAAATTAAATATTTTTTTGAAAAATGTAAAAAGATCTTTGTTAATTATGCTGATTGGATGGCATTATGTTTTTGTGTTTAATTTTATATGATAATGATACCTTGAATTTTAAAAAAAATAAGGAACATATGTGTTTTTCTAAAAAAACTTTTGTCAAATATAAAAAAGGGTCTTTAGTGAGCACTCATAATAAGATTATAATGTACAAAATCTAAGCATAATTTTTTCCGTGCAAAAAGTTTATGCACTCAACTAACTTGATTTCTAAATTTTGATATGTTATAACTTTTTAATTTACAAGTTTATTTTTCACAAAATTTGTATTATTAACGCATTTACGAGCTTTATCGAACAACATTCATATTCAATATACAATCTGTAACAAACATAATCAAAGATTTTAGAGCTCTGACATAGTTAAATTGAGAAGATAATTTCATTTCAACATTTAGAATTATTCAAAATGTCACCAAGTTACTTTTTAAAGTTACTAAATAATGAATTACCTGCATATGAAATAGTTTTGACAAACTCAATTATGTTGAGAAGATAAATATGCTAAACTTACATAGTTAAATTTATCTATACAACTAATTTTTTTTTTTGAAAAGATGGCTGCAAAACTATTTTTGAATGTTCCTAAACATATGTTTAACTTGCATATGGAATAAATCTAAAAACCTTAAAAAATAAAGTTTTTCTTCGCGACAAAAAATAGTTTTAAAAATTACCAAATTAATTTTGAATATATATATTAGTCTTGGTGGGCAAGAATAACCTAAAATGAAGAAAATTGAACATAAATTGAAACAATTTTAAAAATTCAGCATTCTATCATGGTGATAAATGTCAAATAAGAAAACGAACATAAATTGAAGAAAATTAAACTTGTATAATTAAATTTACTTCGACATAAAACTATTAAAGAAATTTTTGCCATTTATTGAGTACATCTCTTATATTCTGCGAACTTATATAATTAGAGTATCATAACTATTTGGCGGTTAGGGTTTTAGGATTTTTTCCTATAAATATGTGTCATATTATTCTAGTAGGTTTGTGGAGAGTTGAATCAAAGAGGATAAAAATATAGGGAGAGATAGAAAATACCAGGACCACGTGAGTAACTTTTGATCAGGGAAATATAATTTTTTTCAGGGCTCGGGTTGTAGGTATTGAGTTTTGGAGTATTTTTGATATCGAGATTGTACACTCTACGATTATAATGAATTATCTTTCGTACCCATGGACGTAGGCAAATTGTGCTGACGTAGTGAAACATCACAAAGGCTAGATAGCGTTCTAGCAAATGCAAATGAGATAAATACTCGAATCTACGAGCAAGAGCCTTGAATCTACAACGATGAGAAATTTTTTTTGAATGTTATTGATGAATTGAATAATCAATCCTTAGGCTTACACCCTTATTTATACTAGTAGAAAGTTTCTAAATTTGATAAAAGAATAAATCCTAAAAGAAAAGTAGCAATTTAGATTATTCTTGTCCACCAAAACTAACAATGAAAGAAAAACTAAAAATTAGCAGTATAAATGGGAGAAGATTAACGTGCCAAAGCAGGCGGCATAAAAATAAAAATTTCTAAAAAAAATAATTACAAAATTATAAAAACAAATCATAATCAATTTCTCGATTTCTTCATTGACTTTTGCCTGCTCAATTGCTATAAAAATATTTTGGCCACTTGTTTTGCATCAGTCCCTTCTATTTGGAGAGAACTCGACCTCGAGTTCAAATCTGGAAAGAGTAGCCCCTCTACGTGATACTCAAATAGATCCACGACGTTAAAGATCTTGGAAATCATCATGTACTCGGGCAGATCAATCACATAGGTATTATCACTAATCTTTGTCAACTTTTTGTACGGACTATACTTTCTAGGTTTCAACTTATTATAAGTTCCTATTAGAAATCTTAATTTCCTCGTGCAAAAACACCATCACCGAACCCCCTTCATTAAACACTTTAGTGCGTCTGTGTTTATCAGTTGCTTCTTTATACTTGGCATTAGTTTCTTCCAATTTTTGTTTCACCTATTCCTGCACTACTTGAGCTTGCTTAGCTATGGTCTTGTAACGCCCTGAACCCAAACGGGTCAAAGATCAAAACAAAAACGAGATTTTATTTGTGACAAAAAAAGCCCTTTTTGCACCAAAAGGGGTTAACCCCGAGTTCCTCCAACCAAAGTCTCCTTTCAAAACTAAACCCAACTTTTGTTCACAGTGGCTGCCCGCTCTAGGGCGCCTTTTGTTTACAGCAACTGCCCGCTCGAGTGGTTAGCCGTTGTGAACAAAAGTTGGGTTTAGTTTTAAAAGGAGGTTTTGGTTGGAGGAACTCAGGGTTAATCCCTTTTGGTGCGAAAATGGCTTTTTTTGGTCACAAATAAAATCTCGTTTGTGATAGTCGAATTAAATCCACTGCATGTCTCGAAGGTGTTACATATACCAAAGAGAAAGGTGATTTTCCAGTAGCATTGTGAACAAAAGTTGGGTTTAGTTATAAAAGGAGGTTTTGGTTGGAGGAACTTAGAGTTAATCTCTTTTGGTGCGAAAAGGGCTTTTTTTGTCACAAATAAAATCTCGTTTGTGGTAGTCGAATTAAATCCATTGTATGTCTCGAAGGTGTCACATATACCAAAGAGAAATGTGATTTTCCAATGGCATTGTGAACAAAAGTTGGGTTTAGTTATAAAAGGAGGTTTTGGTTGGAGGAACTTAGGGTTAATCCCTTTTGGTGCGAAAAGGGATTTTTTTTGTCACAAATAAAATCTCATTTGTGGTAGTCGAATTAAATTCACTGCATGTCTCGAAGGTGTCACATATACCAAAGAGAAAGGTAATTTCCCAGTGGCATTGTGAACGACACTGTTATATGCAAATTTATCTTGTGGCATAGCATAATCCCACTACTTCGGCTTATCCCCATGGATGTTGTGAATTATGTTGCCCAGAGTTCGATTGGTAACCTCTGTTTGACCATCCATTTGGGGGTGTGCTATTGAGCTGCAGTTTAATGATGTGTTAAACATCTTTCACAAGGTCACCCAAAAAATGGTTAAGGAACTTCACATCTCGGTCAGATGTGATCGTCTGAGGAACTCCGTGCAAACGTCCTACCTTTCGAAAGAACAATCGAGCTATATGAGAGGCGTTTGGCGTCTTCCTGCAAGGAATGAAATAAGCCATCTTAGAAAACCTATCAACAATCACAAACACAGAATCGACTCGTCGTTGGGTATGAGAAAGGCCCAACACAAAATCCATGGATAAATCCTCCAATGTATTGTTAGGAATAGGTAAAGGCATATAAGGACCAGTATTTTGAGATTGACATTTAGATACCTGACATGTATAACACATTCTTACAAAATTACCAACATCTTTCTTTAACTGAAGCCAAAAGTATCGCTCCTCCAAGCCTGCAACAGTGCTGTCTCTTCCCAAATGCCCACTCAATCCTTCACTATATAGGTCTCAAATTAACTTTTCTCGTAGTGAAGTTCTGGGAATGCAAAGTCAATTACCTCGAAATAGATACCCATAAGTTATATAAAAATCACTAACAGGCTGCTTCTCAACACACTTAGCCCAGATCTCTATGAAATTTGCATCGTCGTTGTACAACTCCTTCAAAACTTCAAAGCCCACAACCTCATGGGCTAAGGTTACTAGCAAATTAACTCGGCGACTCAATGCATCCGCAACTCGTTTTTAAACCCCTGACTTGTGTCGAATGGTGAAAGAAAACTTTCGAAGGAAGGTAGACCATCGGATATGCATACTGTCCAAATACTTTTGGATGTTAATAAATTTTAAAGCCTGATGGTCGGTATAAACCACAAACTCCCTTTGTATCAAGTAATGTTCCCAATGCTTTAAAGTACGAACCACTGCATAGAATTCTTGATCATATGTACTCCACTTTTGTCGTGCTTCACTTAGCTTCTCACTAAAGAAAGCTATTAGTTTTCTTTCTTGGGACAGAACTGCTTCAATGCCCACTCCACTAGCATCGCACTCTACTTCGAAGACCTTCTCAAAATAGGGTAGCGCTAATAATGGTGCGGTGCTCCACTTCTCTTTGATCATGGCAGAGCTTGTCTCAGCATCTTCACTCCACAAGAATCTTCCTTTCTTCATGCACTCGGTGATTAGTGCCATAATGGTACTAAAGTTCCAAATGAAATGCGTGTAAAAAGTGGCCAACCCATGAAAACTCTGAACATCCCCAACAATCTTGGGTGTTGGCCATTCTCGAATTGCTCGTACTTTGTCTTTGTTAACATGAATTCCTTCAGCACCAATGTGATATCTTGGTTTTCACATCGGAAAGGGAGAGGGAGCCTATGGGCTATAAAAGGAAAACCTTGAACCATTACAATCAACGAGACTTTTTCCAAGTGGTAGAGATCCTAACAGAACTTTGCAGTTAAGCGTGCTTAGGCGAGGGTAATGCAAGGATGGGTGACCCCCTGGAAAGAACAAAATCGTGAGGGCTTTTCCTCAAAGTGGACAATATTGTTACCATGTGAAGGGTCGGGGTGTTACAGATGGTATCAGAGCCGACTCTACTCGCCTCCGAGTGTGGGCCCCTGCCGTCTCACGTGACACGTGGGCAGGCTACTGAGTGGGCAAGTCGATAAGGACTGACAGGCTACTGCACGGAGACGTGCAGCCCTAAGAGGGGTGGATAGTGATATCATAGTATCCCACATTGAAAAGGGAGAGGGAGCTCCTAGACTATAAAGGAAAGAGACATTTTTTCAAGCGATAAAGACCTTAGCAGAACTTCGCAGTTAAGCGTGCTTAGGCGGGAGCAATGCAAGGATGGGTGACCCCCGGAGAGGAACAAAATCGTGAGGACTTTTACTTAAAATGGACAATATCATTGTCATGTGAAGGGTCGGAGTGTTACAACCAACCACATAACCCAAAAATAAAAGGCGATCAGTTAAGAAACTGCACTTTTTGAAGTTGATGTATAACTTATTTTCCTGTAGGATCAACAATACTTGTCGCAAGTGCTCTACATGCTCCTCCTCGAATTTACTGTAGATTAGGATGTCATCAAAATAGATGACTATTAATTTTTCGGACATGGGTCTCAATACTTGATTCATAACTCTCATAAAAGTACTTGGAGTACTAGAAAGGTTGAATGGAATAACCAACCACTCGTAAAGTTCATCCTTAGATTTGAATGCGTTCTTCCACTCGTATCCCGATCAAATGTGAATATAGTGATACCCACTTCGTAGATCAATTTTCAAAATTTATTTTGACCCTTCAAGAAGATCCAGCATATCATCCAAGCGAGGAATCGAAAACCTGTATTTTATAGTAATTTTGTTGATAACCCTTCTATCCACGCACATCCTCCAACTCCCATCTTTCTTTAGCGTCAATAAGGTAGGAATGGCATATGGGCTGAGGCTCTCACAAATATGCCCCTTTTGCATTAACTCTTCAACCTTTTTCTCTTAAAATCTCATTCTCTTTTGGGCTCATCTAGTAATGTGACTTTCTCCTAGAACAAAGTCAATCTGATGTTGTATATGAGAATATGAGAATGATTTTTATACAGAATATGAGAATAATTTTTTTTACGGGGAGTCAGTAGGGTTGCGGTGATACCCTGAATATGTTGGCTCACGCTCCAATTGTTTGGCTTTGAGAGCCATGTTATGAGCCTCCTCTATGGTCCATAAGACTTGCAGTCCAATTTCCCCCCACATGGATGGTTTTAACCCATTTAAGTATCTGGCTACTTGCTAACTTTCGGTCTAATTAAGATTGTTGCGATCTAAAAGTCAAGAGAATTTCACTGTATAATCAAACATCGATTTAGAACCCTGCGAACAATTTTGGTATAACTGGAATATATATAATTCGATGGAAGAAATCTATCCATAAGATGCTACTTCATTCTATGCCAGGTTCTAATAGGTGTCCTCCCTTGTCGTGGTCTATTCCTTTGTAGTTGATCCCACCATACAGTAGCGTCACTTTTTAACTTGTATGCGACGAGTCTCACCATCTTTGACTCGGGAACCTCCATCATTCTAAAGAACTATTCAATTCTCGAGAGCCAGTTAAGCGCATCCTCAATATATAAATTCTCATTAAACTGAGAAATATCTACTTTCAATCGATAATCATCAACCCATTATTGTTGTCTCCTTGGTTGATGATCTTCATACTCCTCTTCAACATCAGGTCCTGGTTCCTCACCATTAGAAGGATAACGAAAAAGGATGTCGCCCAACATTTTAGAGAATAGGTTGTCCTTGGACAAATCCCTCAACGCGCACCGAATCTCGATTGACGGCCGTCCTTGGGTAAATTCTTTGGTGTGCTCCCGATCAACCGCATGTGGCCTATTGTTGGCGTTGAGATGCAACCTAACCAGCAGTCCTTGAATCTCATTCAACTGTTGTTGTTGTCTCTCAAACGCTTTCCACAAGGCATCGACCATGCGATCACCGTCAATAGGGTTTGTATGATTTGCTTCGTTTTGTACCATTGAGCTAGGCGAATCTTTACTTTGATACCACTTGATGCATTAAAATATCACAAACGCTAGAGTGCGTTCTAGAGAACGAGATAAATACTCAAATCTACGAGCAAGAGCCTTGAATCCACAAGGATGAGAAAGAAATTCTGAATATTATTGATAAATTGAATGATTAACCCTTAGGCTTACACCCTTATTTATACTAGTAGAAGGTTTCTAAATCTGGTAGGAGAATAAATCATAATAGAAAAGTAGCAATTTAGATTATTCTTGCCTATCAAGACTAATAATAAAAGGAAAACTAAAAATTAGTAGTATAACTAGGATAAGATTAATGTGCCAAAACAGGCGGCACAAAAATCAAAATTTCTAAAAGAAAATAATTAAAAAATTCTAAAAATAAATCATAATCAATTTCTCGATTTTTTCTTTGACTTTGCTGGCTCAATTGCTCTAAAAATATTTCAACCACTTGTTCTGCATCAACCACGTAAATCGTTGTATGATTTTTTTTTGTTTATGCATAGATGTACTTCTAGTTGCATTTGAAGATTGGTGTTCTAATCCTAACAAGTTGTGTGTAAACAGTTGGGATCCAACTTTTAAATAGAAATTATTGCATATGAATGCAAAATTATTACCCTTAAGATTAATAAGTCAAACTTCCCTAGCTAGTGTACTATGAGGCTGTTTGTCATTACTGAAATTAGTAACTTATAAATTATAACTTGTAGTAGAAATTGTGAGTGTTTGGTAAAAATTATAACTGAAATAGAAGAAAAAATAGTTATAACTTGCAGTAGAAGTTGTGGGTGTTTAAAAAAATTTATAATTTATAAATAAAATTAGTAGTAAAAAATTAAAAGTTACTAACAATAACTTTACTAAACATCCCTATGTCATCTCTCTTCCAAGTCAAACACATTGATGTTTAACATTTGTAAAACATTTTACAAATACTGTTACAAGCTTTTTAAACTATTCTCTTGTTATCTTTTTATTTTTTGGGATAATTAATTATGAGTTCTATTTTATCAACTTGTTTTGGGATAGGCCCTAATTACTAAGTGAATAACCTAATAGATCACGTTTTTAAATATTATCAAAATAATAGACATATATTCCATATATACATGCAACTGGTTATATTAT
>JAOTRH010114924.1:2355-15113 GCA_034768845.1 Heliamphora exappendiculata
CTCTCTCTCTCTCTCTCAAAAATGTCTCGGGCGGACCCGGTAGTAGGAAGGACCAGCCTCATCCGAGCTAACATCCTCAAAGAGCCGTTCGATGTCATCATCACCATCATCACTACCGAAAGAAGAAGATATGGCTCTGGAGTGGCTCCTGGTAGATGAGACAAATCTTCTGGAGCGAGCTCTAGAAGAAGCAGCACGAGATCCACGGCCTCGAGCGAGGACTGGAACTGGGGCAGGAGCAGGAGTAGGGGTGGAACAGCAGCAGGTACAGGTGGCTGTTAAAAGAGACAAATAGTAAGAGAACAGTGTAAAGGAGAGAAAAGAGATATAAAAGACAAACGCTCACCGGCCGAGGAACAAAAGGAACCTCAGCTACACGCAGGGCAGCATCTTGCTGGCAGAAAGGGTCCGCAGGCCGCTCATCACCAGCATGAGACGATCCAGCCAAACCTGATCCATCTGTTGAGGAACAATACAGAACTAAGCAGTCTACATATAGAGGAAGTACAGAAAAGGAAGTAACGCAAAATAATAAACCTGTGCATGTACTGGCTGGAACTCTAGCGCTGGAGGAACTAGGATAGGTATATCGAAAGGATACCCATCCATGAAAGAAGATACGGTCCAGGGTATCTCGACACTCCGAACCCTAGCCCCACCAGTCGGACCGGTGTCACCACCAGCAGGACCAGCGTCAGTAACAACAGCACCAGCACCAGCAGCCTCCGGTGCCAATCCCCTCCTCCTGTCGCCAGGGGCAATTGGGTCGGGTCCTAGTGGTCCCATCAGATGAACCTGGGCCCAGGCCGTGCAGTCTCCCTCCGCTACGAGCAGCTCCATAGCCAGGGTCCCCACTGTCTCCAGCAGCAGGTCAACAAAGCCCAGATCCTCAGTTCGGCGCATACAGGCCGGAGGAACCACTAGGATCTGGAAGTGATCCAGGCCAAGCGACTGGCGAACCACTCGCTCTCCCAGATAGTACTCCCGCCCAAACAGGCCCTCCAGCAGGATACACCTCGCAGCAGTGTCGTGGCTGCGCATCAGATTCGCGCCAGCCCCATCCTCTACCCCCCTCCAGACATCCTAGTGGACCTGCAAAGTACATAACAATGCAAAGAACGATATAACATACAATATGATGAACAGTGTGCAGTGAATAGTGCAGTGCAGTACAGTGAATAGCGCAGTAAGCAGAAAGTAGTGTATTGAACAGTAAATAAAGATACTTGGTCAGGGGTCAGCCGGTCCAAAGATACCCAGAATCGGTCAAGGTCTTTCCCTCCGGCCTTCTTCCCCTTCAACCCTCGGGTCCACCGGTTTGTTCGAGGAATGACCAGAGGGTCTGCTAGAGAGTTCGCCGGGACATGAAGCTCGAGGAACTCGTAGATCCATTACTGAAAAGAAGAAGATTTCAGCAAGCAGGAATAACAGATAACGGAAATAAATGGAGAATTACAGAAATTGAAACATACCTCCTAGACCCTCTAGTATCTCCCAATACTGAGCTCCTGGGAGAACCGGGTCAAAGTCCGCAAGAAGCAGTAGAGAGTAGCATGAGTAGCATCTCCCTAATCGTACGATGCGACCCGGTCAAGATGAGCCAGGCCACCCAAGTAATGCAAATGGACGATATTCTCCGTGTTCGAAAACAAGGAGGTACCAAACATATACATAAGAAAGCCTCGGGTGACCCACTCGTAGTGGCGAGGCTTGGTGCACTGGAAGTGTCGGAAGCAGTCGAAGAACCAAGTGTATCTGACTCGATTCCAGTCCATCTACGCAGGGACGGCCCCGAAGAAGTACAGCAGTGCATCGGTCGACTGGGATATAAACGATCAAACGGGATGGGGGCTCCTCCAACCCGGATGCCCGTAATAATAGCAAAGTCCAGAGGCGTCAGAGTAGCCTCGAAGGTGGTGAAATGAAAGGTGTTGGTGGTATCCCACCACTGCTCGGCCAGGGCTGTCAGCCATACCTGATCATTACTCGTCCTACCCAGCAGGGGTATGAAGCGGGCAAAGCTGGAGGCATCGATGTAAGCCCAGGTAGGAGCAGGGAGGGCATCATACCACTCCAACACCTCATCGGAGGCATAACCTCCAAAGTCGCAGACGTAGTGACCAGGCTGTAAAGAGAAGACAGATAGAGAATACATAAAGGACAGATCGAGCAAACAAAGTGTAGGGAAACAACTGAAAACAAAACCTAGGTTCCTTCTGTCCTTTCAAGTCCTAGAAAACTAGGCACCATAACCCTAGGTTCGTTATTTCTAGTAACCCTAAACCTTGGTGCACCAGGCAAAATTTTATTATTCTATACTAATGTTCTTCCTAAGTATATAAAAAAAATCTCCATTTCTCTTGACATGTGTATTTTGCCCTTTTTACCCTCACATTTTAAGATTAATTTTTTAAGAATTTTTAAAAATTTACCCCAATCATAACAAAAAAAGATAAAAAAATAATAAATAATAAAAAATAAAAATAAAAATAAAAATAAAATCTTCCTAAAATCTCTGAGATTTTCTAGCATTTGCTTAAGTTTTTTCGCAAAATTTCTAAAATCTTCGAATAATTTTCTCAAAAAAAATTTCAAAATTTTTAGGATTTTCTAATATTTTTCGCAAATTTATAGGATTTTCTTAAAATTTCTAGGATTTTCTAAATTTTTTAAAGATTTTCTTAAAATTTTTCTAAAAAATTCTAGAATTTTCTTAAAATTTTCCTCAAATTTCTAAGATTTTCAAAAAACTTCCATAATTTTTTAAGAATTTTCCTCAAATTTCTAAAATCTAAAATTTTCAAAAAATTTCTAGAATTTTCTTAAATTTGTCTCAAAATTTCTAAAATTTTCTAGGATTTTCTAAAAATATTCTTACAATTTCCTCTAAATTTTCTAGAATTTTTCTCAAAAGTTTTAAAATATTTTAATAGATTTTGTAAAGATTTCTTAAAATTTTTCAGGATTTTCCTTAATATTTGTTCCAATTTTCTAAAATTCTTTCCAAAATTTTCTAAGGTTTCCAAAAATTTTCCTATAAATGCCCCATTAAATTTTTAGAGTTTGTAATAAATCTGTCCCAAATTTTACGATTTTGACAAAATTAACCCTAAATTTTCTAGATTTTTTGAAAATGACCCCTTTAGTTTTCTTTTAAAAAAATAATAATAAAAATAATAATAAAAATAAAAATTCTTAATTTTTTAGGGCTTTTCCTTAAATCCATTTGTCCTAATTTTTGGATTCTTGAAAAAAATTACCCATTTTAGTTTTCATGCCCAAAAAACAATTAAAACAAATATTCTCCCTAGATTTGTTTTTTTATTATTATTTTGTGTGACTTTTACTAAAATAATCGTCCATTTTGTTGGTTGTTTAAAAGATCCTAATGTCTCTACTGTTTTAGTCTCAATTGCATAGGTACCTAAAGCTTAAAATCAATCATCATCCACACCATCAAAATTATTCAAGCACATCAAAATAAATCATCATCATCAGTCATCATCGTTAAATCACATCATCACATGAGGGATCCTAAACATGCGTCTATACTTGATATATCATTGCTTTGGTATTAAAAACAGTAGGAAAATGGTACTTACCGATGGGTGTCAACGAGACATATAAAGGTCGGGCTTTCGTAGAAGAACGTCAGCCGCAACAGCATCGGCTGGAGGCTCGTAGCGCCTCATCCAACGTGGGACCACGCGATGGGGTAGTGGAGCATACGTATGTGGGTCGAAGGGTATCGAATGACCCTCTCCAGCATCAGGATCAAAGAAATCAGCTACCGCAGCCTCTGCAACAGCATCAGTAGCCGCCTGAGCCTCAACAGCTGCTCGTGCCTCCTCCTCAACAACCCAGTGAGAGGCACACTCCGCCTCGAATACTAGAGCATCCATCGCAGCAGTGGACTGCGTGGAAGTACCCCCACTTGCGAAAGGGTCCTGTCGTGCCCCTGAATCCACATCTCCTTGGCCCTGGCCCGCCATGAAGAGGAATGGGATCACAAATAGGAGGGTAAACATCTCGCGAAAGTCAAAAGACAAAAAGCAAGAAAGCAAGAGAAAGCCTAGGAGCTTGGAAGAAAGTTTGAGAGAGGAGTCGAGAGAGAACAAGAGCTAGAGAGAGAATGAGATATGAGAGAATGAGGCCACCCCGCGCGCCTTAAAGGTTCTGGTGCGCGTCGCAAGTTGGCGGTCGCCACTTCTAGAGTGAACGACCGCCAGGTTTCCCAAAAGACACACGGCGACAGCCATATTGGAAGGGTTTTTACCCAACGGCCGCCATGTAAAGGGGTTTCATCCTGTCGACCGTCAGGTTGTCAAAAGTCTTTAGCAAAAATAATTTTCAGAAAACATACAAAAAAATTTATTTGTGTACTTGTTTTGTTTCTAAAAATGACTTTTAGAGCTTTTCAAAAATAATTTTGCAATCTCGGAAGTTTCTTAAAAATACTTCAAGAAAATTTTGTGTGTTTTAAACCCTTATCTCTTCGAGGTGTTTTCTTCTCCCGATAAAGTTAATTTTTAAGCCATGATTTGACTTTTAAAATTAAATTTATTTCATGTCTCATCCCGAATTTTTAGGTCTTAACTCGACTTATTAATTTGTGGCTTTCTTCCCAATAATTTTTTAATTTTTTTGGCTTCCTGTTTCGAATTTTTAGGTCTTAACTCAACCTATTAGTTCGACGTTTGACTCGTCGGTCCTTCTCAAGACCCTAAACAGACTCGCCGGTCGTCCTCAAGACCATAAACTGACTCGTCGATCCTCTTAATGACCCTAAACTGACTCGTCGGTCCTCCTCAAGACCCAAAATTGACTCGTCGGTCCTCCTTATGACCATAAGCTGACTCGTCGGTCTTTCTCAAGACCATAAACTGACTTGTTGGTCCTCCTCAGGACCATAATCTGACTCGTCAGTCCTACTCATGACCATAAACTAACTCGCATTACATTACACTATACTTGTTATGCATCATATCTCTTATCATTGCATCCTTACATTTTGCCCCATGAACTACATTTTGGTTTAATCCCTAACAATAGGGTACGTAGGCAGCTCGATAAAAATTTGAGTACAACCAACATTATATGCATGCTTGTGTGTTTGTGGCCTAAGATTGACGGCTCGGTCAAATGGATATGGTCTCTGGGTCTTTAATATAACCTGCTTCACGCGTTACTATGCAAGTTATATCAAAGAGGAGCAACTATAGACACCCCAATTTGACCCCGCCCAATCTTAAGTGAATCCAATGATGAAAATAGGTAGAATAGTGCCTCAGTATTTGAACCCAAAACCTTCAAACCAATAAAATTTTGTCGAACCATCGAAATTTGCTACCTAAGTAAGCCGACCGCCATGTTCATTGTGGTGACCACCAATAGTGTCACACCCCAAAACCTGAGGTCACGTGAAAATCCACCAAACATCCATTTTATATGAAAATATAGGTTTTCATACATTAAAATTTGGCTGTTAAAACCAATGAAAAACCCAACAAAAGATATTTCTCATAAATAGAAATAGATACAGGTTTACCATGCGTACAATATGTCGTCTTATGGTGCACAAAATCTGCCTTTAGTAACAGGCAAACCAAAAAAGAAAAACTATAACAGCTTTTCGCCACCGCGGGCACCTCCAAGCTACTCCTTATCCACATTATCACCTGAAAATGGTTTTACAAAATTTTTTTACCCATGAGCCAAAGCCCAATAGAATAAATAGATAATAAGCTGTAAAGCAGGAATATGCAATTATTTGGTGGGAGCGAACTCAACCACAAAACCAAAACAGGTTTTCCATCCAAAACCCTCAAGTTTTCCCATCAGATCACACAAGTCTCCCAAAATGGTTTTATTAACATAAAATCCTATTTTCATCCTTAAAATCATGTGATGCAAATGTTACAAATAACCAACCACAGTTAAGAAAAAATAATAATCAAAACATCGTTCCCTCGCGGAATGTACCATCGCAGAAAAGAAGAGTAAGATCCTATGTACCGACTCTATCACCATGGGACAGAGGTAGAAACTATAGACTCATGCCCATTACCTACTTCCAGCATCTCTCAAGACCCTCTAGGTGATAACAAGTTCTATATGGAGCACCATAACGAATCACTTAGTTTACGAGCGACCACCCGAGAGCACTAAGCACCCTGCCATCTCAGTTTACGGGGAGTGACCCGAAGGCCCTGAGTACCTACGCTGCGCACGTTTTCGGACATACACCGAGGGCAACTCATGCCAAATACACGTCATCCCAATACATCTAAATAATCTTTTAAAAATATTTCTCAAATCGATACATTATACATGTACATAGATCCATCCATCACCAAGAGATCAAAACAAAACCTTTTCAAAATATTTTTTTCAAAAGCAGTTATACAACGCATGTATAAGCAAGAGATCCAATCCATGAAGCCATGGAGATCAAGCCAAAGCATGTAAAAACATATTTTCATGCAAATGTTTTAGAAAGTGATACTCAACCCCAAGGGTTAGCTCCAAACCTCCAATAAACACATTTTTCAACTCCTACAAAACTTCTCATTTTCAAGCCTGCTTTCCTTTGAGAACGACGGGAAAAAATCACATTCTAAGACCCCACGGGCTCATAGAACTCATCCCGAACTCAAACCTTTTCTTCCCACACAAAAGAAGAAAAGGGTCAACACCAAAAGAAATGGTGTTGACACAAACAGAAAATGTGTCAACACAAACAACTGAGGTGTCGACACAAAAATCGAAGGTGTCGACACAAACAGCAATAGAATACTCAACACCAACAGGAGAAAAAATGTGTCGACACAAAGGGAAGTTGTGTCGACACTAGCAACAAAATGTGTTGACACAAACAGAAAATGTATCGATACAAAAGAACTGAGAGTTCAACGTTACCTACTGGAGCGTGCTCAGCATCACAGAAGGAAAATGTGTCGACACTAACCAAGAAAGGTGTCGACACAAAAGCCGAAAATTCCCAAATTTCAGAAAAAGCTTCAGGCGATGGTGAAAATCAAACCTAAGCTATTGAGACAACTTCTCAACTCCAAATTAAACCAACCAAACACTCCCTTAACAACCTACAGTCACAGAAAATCCCAAAACAACAAAGATATGCCAAAAGGAAAGCCTCAAATCACTTTTTCTCCAATCGACACGCCGAAGATAGGTTTTAAAACCAAAAACCAGATTTATCAAACATAAATCACTTTTTCATACGTTTAACACGGTAGAAATGCACAAGATTACATATATAACCCTTATACAACAGTAGAATCTAAAATACTACCTCGTTGGGTCAAAATCCCAGCACCTCGATCCAAAACCTAATGCCTCGATCTACGTGCAAATCCAAACTTCGTCGGAATCGATTTCCGTCTAGATGGATGCGTAGACCGCGTTGCCAACAGCAAGGATTCGCTGATGGATCGTTGAAAACCAAGCCCGGGCCCCCGAGAAGTTAGAGAGAAAGCAAAGAGAAAAAATGAGAAAACTTAGGAGTTAAGTTTTGAAAATATCTATTGAAAATATCTAACTCTAGATATTTATAGGCCTTCAAAATATTTTTTTTTTCAAAATTCGTACAGAAACTCCCTACAATCCCGGGAAGCATCCCGGCATGCTTAGATTAACCAAAAAAAGCATCGAATCACATATATGCATGTTAAAGCGAAAACACTAAAGCGTGACTAAAAACACGAAATATGCATATAAATCAAAAAGAAATAGTACAAGGCCTCACAACTCTCCCCCCCTTAAGGAATTTTGCCCCCAAAATACACTAGAAGGTCACGAAGCGAATAACTCCGGGTATCTCTCACGAACCACAGACTCAAGCTCTCAAGTCGCTTCCTCAGCTCCGTGATGAAGCCATTGAACTTTGACATAGGCAATCATTTTCCCCTGCAACACCTGTTTCTTTGTATCCAGAATCCTCACTGGGCCTTCCTCATACGTCACATCCTCATCAACTCGCAACTCAGTCCAATCTAACACATGAGACGGATCCGGCTTGTACCTCCGAAGCATAGAAACGTGAAAGACGTTGTGCACAGACAGTATGCTAACTGAGGCAGCAAAGCTAGACGGTATGCTACCTCCCCAATCCTTTCCAGGATCTCAAATGGTCCAATAAAAAGTGGTGATAGCTTCCCGCAATGACCAAATCTCATCAACCCTCTACGAGGCGAGACCATCAAAAACACATGATCTCCCACAGCAAACTCTAACGGTCTCCTTCTCCTATCAGCATAACTCTTCTGACAGCTCTGAGCTGTCACCAGTCGCTGACGAATCACTATAATCACCTCCGTCGTTTCCCGCACTAGATCGGGTCCCAAAACAGCGGTCTCTCCCACCTATGTCCAACACACAGGCGATCTGCAAGGTTTACCATACAGAGCCTCATACGGCGCTATCCTAATACTGGACTAATAGCTGTTGTTATATGCAAACTCTGCCAAAGATAGATAATCCTCCCAAGAACCCCAAAAATCAAGCACACAGGCTCTCAGCATATCCTCTAGAATTTTTATGGTCCTCTCAGACTGACTGTCGGTCTGAGGATGAAAAGCTGTACTAAAAGTCAAGCTCGTCCCCAAAGCCATCAGAAGACTCCGCTAAAAGCTCGATGTAAAGGGCGAATCTCGATCAGAAACAGTAGTCACCGGCACTCCGTGTAGTCAGACTATCTCCTGAATGTACAATATGCTCAATCTATCCACTGAGTCTCTCACTCGAATGGGAAGAAAATGTGCTGACTTCGTCAGGCTATCCACTACAACCCAAATAGCATCATGTACCCTCGGCGAGCGTGAAAGTCCTTATACAAAATCCATAGTGACATTCTCCCACTTCCACTCAAACACAAGCAACGGCTGCAACAATCCTGCTGGTCTCTAGTGTTCCACCTTCACTTGTCGACAAGTAAAGCAACGAGAAACGAATCGGATCACATCCCTCTTCATTCCCGTCCACCAGAACTAACGGCGTAAATCGTGATACATCTTCGTGCCTCCTAGATGCACTGCAAGACGTGAGTGATGAAACACATGTAGCACCTCAGCATGGCATGACTCCGGCACAAACAATTGCCCTAACAACCTCAGACTCAGATCTAGGCTCACCACCCATCCTGATGTATCTGTCCCACTGGAAATGCGGTCCCGTATCATCTGAGCCTCCTGATCGGTCTTCTGGGCCTCCAACACACGTGCAACTATGGCGGGCTGTGCAGCAACTACATATAAGGTTGCACCTCCCATTGTCTCCCCGAGATACAGATCAAACTCCCCAACATCTGCAAGCATACTCCATTCTTGTATAGCCACAGAAGCTAGCGAGCCATAAGACCTCCTACTTAGTGCATCAGCTACGACATTTGCCTTACCCAGATGGTACTGCAAATCGAAGTCGTAGTCTTCCAACAGCTCCATCCATCTTCGATGGCGAAGATTCAAGTCATTCTATGAAAACAAGTACTTTAGGCTCTTGTGATCAGAGAAGACCTCGAAACGCTCACCATAGAGATAGTGATGACATGTCTTCAAGGCAAAGACCACGGCTACCAACTTTCGATCATGTGTCGGGTAGTTCCTCTCGTGTGTCATCAACTATCGGGATCCATAAGCTACAACATTTCACTCTTGCATTAGAACGTAACCCAAACCCTCATTGGAAGCGTCGCAGTACATTGTGTAACCCAAACCTCGCTCAAGAATAATCAGCACTGGCGTACTGGTCAATCTCCTCTTCAGCTCCTGGAAAGCTGACTCACATGACTCACTCCATACAAACATGACTCCCTTTCGCGTCAAACGCGTCATCGGTGCTGCAAGCCTGGAAAAGTCCTTCACAAACTGCCGATAATAACCTGCCAGACCGAGAAAACTGCGTATCTCAAAAATGTTCTTCGGACGCTGCCAGTCCGTCACAGCATCAGTCTTCGTCGAATCCACTGATACCCCATCCTTCGACACCACGTGTCCAAGGAATCTCACCTCCGTCATCCAAAACTCGCACTTCTCGAACTTCGCATATAAGTGATGTTATCTTAGAAGCTGTAGGACAACATGCAGATGCTCCTCATGCATCTCCCTCGTGGGTGAATAAACCAGAATTTCATCCACGAACACGACTACAAAACTGTCCAGATAAGGGTGGAAGATACAGTTCATCAGACCCATAAATGTAGCAGGGGGGCTCGTCAAACCGAACGGCAAAACCAAAAACTCATAGTGACCATAGCGAGTCCAGAAAGCGATCTTCGCTATATCCTCGTTCCTAATCCTCAGCTGATGATACCCATACCTCAACTCAATCTTTGAAAAGCAACGGGACCCTCTCAACTGATCAAACAAGTCATCAATCCTCGGCATCGAATACTTATTCTTCACCGTCACCTGGTTCAACTTCCTGTAATCTATACACAACAGCAACGAACCATCCTTCTTCTTTCCAAAGAGCGCTGGAGCTCCCGACGACGATATACTCGACCGTACAAACCCCTTATCTAGCAACTCCTGAAGCTGCACTTTGAGTTCTTGCAACTCCACCCGTGCAAAATGGTGCAATGGCATAGAGATAAGAGCAGCTCCCAGAATAAGATCAATGGAGAACACCACATCTCGGCTCGGTGGCAACTCAAACATATCGTCAGGAAAGACATCTGGGTAATTGCACACTACAGGAGGTAATACTCCTCGAACCCCAACTGGCTCATCCAACCTGAGCACAGAAAATAGAAAATGCAGATCTCCTCGAACCCGAGCGACACCTGACATAGACATCAGGCCCCCATCCCGATCACCCACAAAATAAAAATAATCACCCTCCGGTGTACGGATCGACACTCTCCGCCGCTCACAATCTATAAAGGCATGGTAGGTAGTCAGCCAGTCCATCCCTAGGATGACATCAAACGTGGTCATGTCTAGAATGATAAAATCAAACTCTAAACAACGACCGGCGACTTTCAGTACGCAGGATCTACACATAAGACCCATCTTCACACTCCCACTAACTAGGGTCTCCACACACAAGGTACTACCCAACCAGTCCATTTCCAACCCCAAAGCATATACAAATGCAGATGATATAAATGAATGTGATGCTTCGGTGTCGATGAGAACACTAGCCCATGATCTAAAGACCAGAAGAGTACCTTTGATCATGGCTGGAGTAATTACAGCATCAGACGCCACTGGTGCTTTGGAAGCACTACGATCAGCAATAACATAAGCCCTGGCCTGTGGTAGTCTGGTCTGTCCACCACAACCCTGAGTCGATGGCTGCCTCACCGATTGCGCTGAAGCACCTCCCTCCGCAAACATAGATGTCTATGCCCTAGGCTGCTACGGAGCCTATCGCCTCTGCACAGATGAAGCAACCGGTGCTCATGTCGCACCCTGGGCATTTCCCTCTCTGGGACAGAATCTGCGGATATGCCCGGGCTGACCACACCCAAAACAGATAGGTGGGTCTCTCGCCTGTGACAGGACGGGCACTAAACTCAGAGCCTGGCCCTTCTGCGGGCACTCAACTGAACAATGTCCCGGCTGTCCACATTGATAATAGATCAATCCTCTATGCTCTAACCTTTCTGTCGAGGCCACTGAAAGTGTAGGTGCAGAGAACTGCGGCTGATATAACCCAACAAAAAGAGAACTAGGTCTAGATGACCTCCGGCGCTTGTCCCTGCGCCCCTGAAACTGTGTATCCCCACTGCTTTGTTGGCTCCTACCCTCTCTAATCCTACGGCTGTCTGCCAACGATTTCTTGACTCGGATAGAAGATTCCACCAGCTTGATGTACACCTCTACATCCAGAGCCACAACCCTATCCTTAATAGTAGGTCGAAGTCCCATCTCAAACCTTTGAGTGCGCAACTCCTCTGTCGATACCACCTCAGGTGCGAACCGCGACGAATTCGCGAACTTGGCCTCATACTGGACCACAAAAAGATTCCCCTGAAGAAGGGAGAGGAATTTCTCTCGGTAAGTATCCCTCAAAGATCTCGGAAAATACTTTTCCAATAAGACTCTCAT
Organism: Heliamphora exappendiculata; assembly: GCA_034768845.1. Classification (NCBI taxonomy): domain Eukaryota; kingdom Viridiplantae; phylum Streptophyta; class Magnoliopsida; order Ericales; family Sarraceniaceae; genus Heliamphora; species Heliamphora exappendiculata. The sequence continues at coordinate 14,424 of JAOTRH010114924.1, forward strand.
GAAAACAGCCCACGTCTCATCCACAGTGGTCTTAGAGAACTTCCATCACTCTCTAGCATCTTCCCGAAGTTGGGATGCTGCCAACTTTACACGCAAAGTATCCTCCTCGATATATAGAGTATCGAAGATGGAGGTGGTCACTTCTAACAACTCAGTAGCCACCTTAGGGTCTGGCTCCCCAGAAAAGGTCGAAAGATCCAATCGCCGAAACTCCCGCATAGCTACAGAAGCCCTGGGCTTAGGAACCCTTACACTAGCTCTAGTAGCTTTAGCCATAACTCGCATAGTAGCTAACATCTCATGGACGACATCAGCGCCACCAACATCAGTACCACCCACTTGTTCATGTGGGGCAGGAATGTTCCCTTCCTCTGGAACCTGAGCATAAGCACGTCCTCGACTACGGCCCCGACCACGACCCCGTCCCCGTACTCCTCGCATGGACATAGTACTATAAGAAGCAATATAACATAATAAGCTTTCCGACTACATGCTACTACATAACATAAACACATAATCATGCTATCACATAGCCACATAAGATTATGCAAACACGTCTTACATACCAAGGAGAACTAACAAGACAAACTCGTCAATTTGGATAACATATTCAGATTCCTTGCTAAAATACATGTCGGCCAAACGCGCTTCTAACTTGGTTCCTAAACATGTTAAACCAAACGCCCAAAG
>JAOTRH010114935.1:0-15111 GCA_034768845.1 Heliamphora exappendiculata
CTCATGGCTGTTGGTTTCCAGACTTCAATTGCAATTGAAATGGCTAATCCAATTGTAATTGAATCTGCTCTTGAAATCTGAATTTCCATGGCCAATGAAATTCACAGATTCCAACAAATTCAACATAAAATCGAACAAAGAGAGATCATGAAATGTAAAATAGCTCTTCAAAATAAGAGAGCAAACCCTCCACGTAGAGAGGAGAAAACTCTCGTACAGCGTCGTCTTATTTTATAGTCAGTTGAAATAGCATTATACTTCCTACTTATCTCTCGCAAAAGGATTTATTAAAAGTCAAACGTGATCGCTTAGTTTTAATTTTATCTTTTCAAAATAAATTTATTAGTACCGATCTAATAAACATCTAACTTTATAAATGTTACTCTAAAATATATATATATATATATAAATTTAGTGACGAAAGAAAAAAAATTACACAAAACACAAATCATACAAAAGAGAATAAAAGATAGGAGGGCGAGAAAATCGAAATGGAAATGGGGGGCAATGGTGAAAATTCCTAATATTTAAGCAGCATAGAGAGAGAGAAGTGAGTCTCGCAGTTCCTGCCGCATACAATGTAGATAAATAAATAATATTTTAATTATCTTAATAATGCAATTTTTTGTAATTATATTTATTTTTAAAATTAAATATTAATATATCATACATATGTATCACATCCATGTCGTATGCGCATTATAAACGGTGGCGAAGCCAAGAATTTAATTAGAAAGAGGCACAAAAACATAAATATTCATAATAAGTCAAAAATCAAAATATTCATTATTAGAATTTTTTTTTGTTAATTTTTATTTTTTGAAAATTTTGCATTATATTATCATTACTAATTATATCAAAAATATCTCTCTATGTAAACTACCAAACAAAATAAAAAGCTATTTCGTTGCAAAAATCTACTTCTCCAATATTCTTTTCATTTTTCAGAGGGGTCACGAAATTATTTACAAAATATAAATTTATTTTATACAAGAATAATAATAATTAAAAAAAAAATTCAGGTGGGGCACGTGACCCCCCTTGATTACTAACTACCTTCGCCACTGATCATAAAATATATTTAACATATGATACAATATGTAATATCTATTAATTTACATATTTAATGTGTATAAAAACGTAAAATATTAGTAATAGAGAATTTGAGAGTATCAATCGCGTCGAGAATATCACGTAATATATATTTCGGAAGTACCTAATAATTTTCAGTGAAATAATTAAAAGTATTTAATTGTAATAGGTATTCAATTAATCCTAAAATACTTGTTGATATTCCTTCTTTCTTGCTTGCTATTTTTTTTTTTTTTTGCAAAGGCATAACATCACTAAGAGAATAATCCACAACATGTGGAAAAGAATTGAGTTTATGAGATGGTATTGGTTGCCTGAAGGATTTTTGCTGACATCAGAGACGAGAATTTGTGGTACTATTGAACCCAAGTGCCTAAACTAGTCATCAACGTGGCCACGATGTGCCCATCGCCTCGCCAAATTGGGCATTTACATTTCTGTTTTTTATTATTTTATTTTGGTGGCCCAAATTTACTAAATTGGCCTTCGTGACCTTGATTAAGCTTTTTAAAGACTGACCTTGCTGGTTCATAATTTAAGTTAGCTTTTGTTTGGCATCTATAAAATATTAATTTTTTAGAAAAAAAAAATTTAACTTATAGTGTTTGGCATTTTGTAAAAACAAAATAACTTTTAAGCTATATATAGGTTTGACATCTCTAAAAAAAACTTTCAAGAAAAAAAATATCATATACACATTCTAAACATTTTAATTTTTTTTTTTGGAAGAAATAACTATAACACCCAACTAAAAAATCAATTATACTCTAAAAAATAAAAAAGCTTAGTCATTATTTCAAACGTTACAATTTAAAAGTAAAAAATAAAAACATTAAATTTTTAACAATTTTTTTAATGAAAAACTATATTAAACAAATTAATAAACTTTTTAGACATCTAAAACAAATGCCTAATCAATCAAAACAAAATATCAAGTTGACTCAATTGTCTTTATTTTGATCGTTACAAGCCTCTTGACTTTTCTTTTTTTCTTTTCTATTTAATTTATAGTATTTCTTCCTAAAACTAACCTTTCTTACAAGTTAATTCTAATATTTAAGGGCAATATTCTTGTTTTCAAATAAAAAAATAAGCGCCTTTCAGCATATCTAAAAAATTAATTTTTTTCCCTAAAAATAAATCAAACTTTTAAATTAGATTATTAACATCTCTGAAAACATACCATATTTTTTTGCTTTATTTAATTTCCCGCATTGAACCACCAAAATGCGTGTGATGCCATTATCATTACCTTATCCACAAATCCTTTACGAACCCTTTGGATAATTTACGGTCGGTTGTTGATTATTATTATAGAAAAGACATTATCGTATTATCTAACATGGGGAGAATTGAGCCTAAAGTTCATCAAAATTTGTACATATATGTGCATGCATGCGTAGATTCGGAGTCTCCACGTTTATGGGTTATATATCACTCTTGTACCAATCAATTCATCCATGATATATATATACATGTGGATAAGGCAAATTAAGAGCCCCTACCTTGCACTGCTACCATTATACTCAAATTCACCGTGAATATAAATATTTGTGTGATATTTATATTCTAATATAGATGAATTGATAAAGAGGTTCTATAATATAAGAGTGTTGGATGTAGTATTCTGAAAACGACAATATGTCGGTATAGTAAAATCGAATCAACAACTGTAGAAAAATATAGCAACAAAAGTAGTAATAAAAATTATAGTAAACTTAATCTAAAATTAAAATTGTGCTAATCAGTTTTTGGTATACAGCGAATACAACGTATTAAAATAAGGCAAACTCATAAACAGATTGAATTAAAATGTTTTATTCAAACAAAAGACAAAAATTCAAAACAGAAACAAAAATGCGCTGCAGAACCAGAAATAAAACATTGTTTTATATTATAAAATCAGAACAAAAAAATCAAAACAAAAAATATTTTTGAAAAACAGAAATGTTTTGAAGCAGTAAGCTAAGAACAGAATATTGGTTTTAGAGTAGGTACATAACATAACATAAAATCAGAACAGAAAAGAAAGAAACTAAACAAAATCGCCTTACAGAACAAATATTGCAATCGAGTCTAACGTTTAAAGTTGTGTTCTTAAGACCGATTACGCTCCCGCATCGATACTTGCTTTAGAATGGGTGTCTGCCTCCAGAATAAAACAATTGTCATGTGCAATAGAAGCACGGCAAACTGCATACACAGCGAACTCTCCTGTGTTGAATTTTCTAAAAATTTTATCAAAAAATAAAGATGTATAGAGTAACAAAGTTTTAACAATGTATTGTCGAAAATCAGTTATCTAAATGGGTTCTGCAGAAGCCTATAAATAGGTGATGCACGTGATTGTTCAAACTAAACCAAACAGGCACGAACCGGTGATCAGCCTGGCAGTTGGACTGCCCAATAGGCGCGAATGGTTCAGTTTGTCTTTAACGATCCTGAACCGAATCGGTTTAAAAAATAACGGTAACTTAATTTAAAATTTAAATAAATTAAAAAAAACTTAAAATTTTAATTAAATAAATTTTCTATAAAAAAATAAAAGTTAACCTACATCCCAAGCTCGGGTCGGCACGGCACGGCCGACCGACGACGATGCGCGTGTGGGGTTTGAACCGAACTTGTTATTCCCTATCCACAAAACTTAGTACCTCTTTATATACTCATAAACTTTCAATCTCCCAAGTAATATGATATTAGATCAAGTTACCAATATTTGGTCAATTTTAATAATATACTTCTAAAATCAGTTTCTTATTCACTCATTAATATTCTGAATGCTACAAAGTCTATAATTACTCTACTCATACAGATAAACTAATTAGAATTTAGAATCATCTAAAAAGTTTAATATAATTCAAAGATATTTAGTTCCAAAATTAATTAAAAATCATATTTTAATTAATTCAAAACTCACTTTTTCCAACAAAGAGTTGATTTGTAGCTTATTCATTTTATATTTAAATGAATTAATAAATATTATTAATTCTGAAAATTTATTTAAAATTTATTTTTAAAAAAACTCTTCTCTAATGCAATTTTTTCTTTATAACTTTATATTAAGCCTATGTTTGGACTAAAAAATCTAATACTTTTTTTATGAGCTTTTTTTGTCTTTTTGGAACTTTTTTTATATTTATATTTATATTTTTATTTTTTTAATTTCTTATGATGAGAAAATTTTAAAAATTATGCTTATTATGGTCAAATTTTAAAAAGCTCACAAAAGAAAAAAAATTATGCTTATTATGCTTATTTTTTTATTTTGTAATGACGATGATAATTTAAAAGGTACACCCATTTATATTAACACTGAAAACAAATTACTTAAAACAAAAAAAAAAAAATTAGTCAACATACAAGCTAAATTTAAGAAAAATGCTCACCACCAAACTTTTATCAATAGGAGATTATTTCTTTATTTTTAGTGATACGATGTGATTGTTATTTTTTTTATAATATTTAAAAATAAAAAGAGTAAGTTATACTTATATTTCTTATATTTAAGAAAAATAATATAGATATTCTCTCTATTTCTTGAAATATTACTATATTTTTTATATTTTTATTTTTATAATATTTAAATTCAAAAGTTAATTTTCGTTTGTTTTTAAATGAAAGTAGTTTTTTAATTTTTAATTTTTTTTCTATTTAATTACTAAATTTTATTTTTTTAATTAGAGATTTTTATTTTTTTACTTGTCCCATCAAGAGAATTTTTTTAAAATAAAATTTTATAATTAAATCAAAAAAATTAAAAAAATTAAAAAAATGGTTTCAACAGTGATTTTTATTTAAAAACTAACAAAAATTAACTTTTAAATCTAAGTGTTATAAAAATAAAAATATAAAAATATATAATAATATTTTAAAAAATAAAAAAAAATATCAATATTATTAATTTTAAATATAAAGAATGTAAGTATAATTTACTTAAATAAAAACTCTCATTAATTTTTTTTTATTTACCGCCCAATAAATAATTCGCATTTAATTAGGTAATTCTGGAAAAGGGGGAGAATGATTGATGTCCCGTTGTGCACGGGGGGATCCACCAGGTAAAGAAGGTGGGCGTGGAACCAGCTTGCTCGCGCTGGAATTGCAGCCCAAAGAACAGGCAAAAGCTCCGACCGACCTACTGACGACACGTCACTCTCTCCCTTCAACGTCACCCACCCGCTTCTAATCGTCACGTGTTTGAGCCACACCGTTCCAGACCCAAAACGGTCAAAACACCCACTAATTCCCGACTTATTATTCCCTTTAGGGTTTATTGTCCAAAAATAAATTAATAAATATAAAATATTTATATATATATATATATATAAATATATATAAAATATAAAAAATATAACTTAGATGATGTATTATTAAGAATTAACATATATTTTTCAAAACTCTCAAACAAACATTCTTTTAATTTTTAAACACGACACATTATTTAAGCAATATTTTACTTAATGATATTATAAAATATATTCCGAATAAAACTATCTTAGCTCTTGCTTAAAAGATAATAATTTTATATAAAAAAAAATTTATTATAAAAATAAATATGTAAATAAACTATTCTACACACTCGTTAGAACCAAAACATTGCTCATGTTACTTACAACTAATCTATAATATTTTTTGCTACATCTATATTGGGGCTGAAGCTAAGAATTACTGCGTGATTGAACGTCTGCGTAAATTTAAAGCTAATATGTTGTTACGAAGACTTGAATCTAAACTCTTAAGACGAAGATAATGAATTGTTACTCGTTGAACTCATAGCATGTTGATTTGACAATTCTCCAATTGCCTCTATAGAAAATTAAATTTAAAGCCGCAGTATTTGTTATTTCTAAATATTATATATTTTTTTGATAACAATTCAAAAAAAATGCTATACACATTCTAAATATTAACTTTTTTATTTCTATTTTTTTTTTAAATTAAAATTTTTAAAAGTTAAAATTTTTAAGCATATCAAGTATGATATTAACCTATTTATATTAAATACGTAAAATATATGAGTAACTAACTAAATATACATTAGATTTTTTTATTTATTAATAACAACGCGTAATATTAATAATATAATATTTTAAAAATACATAATTTGACCAATCCAAAACCTACTCACGCTATCCGGGCAAAGGAGAAATTCTATATTTTAGAAATAAAATGCCAATCACAATTTATTAAATGTAGGGGCGGTAATTTTTGCCGTTTCGCTTCTCTCTGCATATTTTTCTTCTGTTATGTATTTTTTTTTTTTTGCCAAATATAACCAATGGAATGAGAATGAAATTTGTTTTTTTTTTTTTGTCTATTTTTTACTTTTTTTTACTTTTAATTATATAAAATAAATATTTTTTAAATATAAATATATGTATAAAATATATATTTTATAAATATTATAAATCTAAAATATTAAAATATTATATTTATCTCTAATCTTTCTTATCTATTTCTTACATTTTATATTTTTGGTTCTATTAATTCATTAATTATTATTATTTATTTATTATATTAAATATAACTATTACTAATATCACTTTTTTATATTTTAAAAACTATCACCAAAGTATCTCCTTTTCCGCACCATTGCCGGCCACTTTTTGATATTTTTTCATGTTTTTACCCCGATTAAATAAAAAGAAGAGATAGAAAGCTCATCTCGATCCCGATCTCGACCACGCTCCATTGCCATCCCTAGTTAGAACGTGCCACTACTTTTATTCTCCTCTCTCAATTTGGTGGGTGTTATTGACTTTAATTCCTCTCTCAATTTGGCCAATTAAACCGAAGATGATATAGAATTATTAGTCTGGAGTCCCAATCCCACCCCATAGCCGTAGTCCTTCAACCAACGGCCTCTTTTGGTGCTTGCTCTCAAGTCTCAATCATAGTTATAGCCCAATGTCATGTTGGGCGAATAATACATGTACAAAAGATATATATAAGTCTCGTTTGGTTCTGATTTAAAATCAAGATTTTAATTTTTTTTGTTTAAGGCTATAAAAAAGTTAGCTGTTAAATTAGAACTTTTTCTTTTTGCATGGTGGCTTAAAATATCTTTTTAATTAAACATATTTGGGGTGTTTAGAAATGGCACTGTTAGTAATTTTTACTTTTTTAATACTAATTTTAAATATAAATTATAAATTTTTTTAAATACTCACAACTTCTGTTATAATTTTTAACTATTTTTGTTTAATTTTTGCTACAGACTATAATTTTAACCAAATACTCACAACTTATGCTACAAGTTATAATTTAAAAGTTACTAACAATAGCATTTCCAAACGCTCCCATTTTTTACTTGTTTGATTTAAAATAAAAAACGCAAAAAAAAAACCCAAATATTAAGTCAAATTACGAAGCCATAAGTCAAATTACGAAGCCATTTGTTATTAGGTGTTTGTTTAGTAATTCGGCTTTAAGTTGGGATTTGATATTATTTTGCTTCCAATTTTTTCTAAATTTTTTTTATTTATTTACCAATATTTTTAAATCACTTCGGCTTTAAGCCCATGCCTTCAAATCTTCAAAAAAAGTTTATGGGTTTTTGCTGAAAAGCCAAAAAACCCAAAACCAAAAAAAAAAACTACACTTTTTTTTGCCTAAAAAAGAAAAGAAAAAAACCTCTAGCCTAAAAGTCACCAACTAATACACCGTAGCCTTTTTCCTCTCTGTTTTTTTTTATAAAAATTTTAAGGAAAAAGGGTAAAAGTATGTTAGTTTCCAAATACAAGTGAGTTAATTTTTTGGGCCAAGTTGATAGCCCCACAAATGCATCACTTTTAACAGCCTTAAAACTCCACATGAGCATGCAGCAAAACAAGCCCTGTCCTCTGATCTCATAGAAACAAGGGTAGAGAAGCATACTTCCTTGCACTACAAAGGAATCACCAAAATATATAGATAGATATAGATATACAAATGACAATTTTTTTCTTCCTAGCAAGTTCACTCACTGTACAATTAGAATTGCCACAAGAAGATGCCAAAAAGTAGCACAGAACAAGAATAAGGAACCAGATGAATAACAAAATTACAGCCAACATTGTCCGATTATAGGTCAAGTAAAGCTCATCTTCCGATACCTACCTCTCCTCCTGCTTTGAATGGGGACAGACTTTTCCCTTTTAATTGTAAAGAAAAGAACCCCGGACATTCCATCACAGTCGGTGAAAATCAGTAATCTAATCTAATTCTGAGAACAAATGTGACAGGCTCGCCAAAGAAGATAGTAATGCCTTTCGTAATCCTCTACGTAAAATCGGGAGATATGAACTCTAGCCCTTCTTTTTTCTTCTAGCAGCTACCTCCTCTCTTTTTTTTTTCTTCTTTTTTTTTCTTAAGATGAAGAAAGAATTCTATTTTCTCCCTTAATTATGCTCCTTTTTCCTGTGAAATAAAGTCAAGCCTAGTCTTAAATCTCCAATTGAAGCTGAATCTTCTCTCCTGGTCCTAGTCCTCTGTTTTAAGAGTTGGTAATTGTTCCTACTTGTCCAATTTTTGCATTTGATTGCAGAAGACTATGCCACAAAGCCAAGGTTAAGATGATGGTGCTGCCTCTTTATCCTCTTCAGCAGGCGTTGGGGCTACCGAGGACCCAGTTGGATCCCTATTTGCCGTCGGTGGGCTATACTGTTTAAGCAGCATGTCTTTGTTTTGCTTCCACCATTCTTCTGCCTGCTGCTCGGCAAATCTTCTTTTGCTGTTAAACCATAGGAGGCAGATTCAGCTAGTACAATAAGAGAAGAACCGGGAAGAAAAAGCCTCTAATTATTTTTTATAAATAAAAATTATATATAAAGGGCATAAAAGGAATGCCATTCAAGTACAAAAAGGCCCTATACATTCGAGTGCATCAAAAAACTCCACAAAATTTAAGAATTGAACAAGAGAAGGATTGCATTCCAACTTATCTTAACTAAACAAAACCTCTTAAGGGAATCTTCAATACTACTAGTCATTTTAGTTAGCTAAAAGTATAAAAAAGTACACTCTTTATTTTAACTAGCATTTTTTTAGCATATGCGCTAAAACACTACTCATTATTTTAGATATTCATCCAAACTAACTTAACAAATTTTAAAAATAGAAAAGCAAACGTTTTTGCATTGAAATTAGTATAATATATTTATATTCCACAAAATTATAAAAAAATGCTACTCTGTAATCTAAAGGACGTGATCATAAATGACCATCAAGTGAAATCAGAGACTCTAAAAAATTATATACATGTAATGAAAATAATGACAACAGTATCATATATTTTCAATGAAAAATCTACAAAAATAACAATCAATAATAACAATTGGAAGCCCAATCACAAAAGTCTCACAAAGGAAAGGAAAAAAAATTATCAATCTGCAATTATCAAATTGAAGAAAACAATCTGTCAAACCACTAATCTGTGGAGTGCTTGTGAAATAATTTTTAGAAACGTAATTGAACCACAAACAATTGAACCATGCTACCCATTAATTTCACACATGGGATTTGCAGAGTGAGGGCCGGAAATGGGGATTTTGGAGGGGAGAAGGGGAGGGTTCAAGGAGTGGGAAAGGGGAGTTTGAGGAGGGGATTTGAGAAGAGGGTTCCTAAGAGAGATAAGATAAGGCCGGTGAACACACTCGACGTCAAGATAGAAAAATTGCCAAACTTGGAAATTTGAGAGAAAGAGTCCAAGAGAGAGAGAGAGAGAGTTTACCTGGATGGTGCGAAACTTGGTTTCCCTTCACTGCAACAACAAAGAATGGAAGGGAGGGAGTGCTCTAGTTTTGCAAGGAAAACAGAAAAAATCTGTATAGCAAGTGAGAGTGGCTGGCCAAATGTAGCTAGCGAGGAGTTCTTGTATAATAGCGAGTTGGATAACAGAGCTGTTGGAAGTTGTCAAGTCACCAATTGTCTCAAAAACTTAAGTTGTTACGAAATGGGCCCAACAATGTATATTAAGTTATCTAACACTTCTTTTCACGTGTGACCCTGTCTCGCACGTACGTAGAGAGGTAAACATACTGAACAGGTGTAGTAACACACGTAGTGCACAATAACAAATATATTAAGAAAACACATTACGATATTTGAACCCAATACCTCATGAAACTAGAACACTAATATCATGTTAAGTCACCAATTGTCCCAAAAGCTTAAACTGTTAGGAAATAAACCCAATAATGTATATCAAGCTATCCAACAGAGGTGATAAAATTATATTGAGCAATCTATTTTAGCCAGCATGCCTCATTTAGAGGACCTGTTGGAGATGCTCTAATTGTTCCAAACAAGCTGGATTTCGTGCCTTTAGATTATAATTGTAGTCATATTGTTATCAAATGATTCATGAAATAGCAAATAAAAGTTAAAGAACATGAATGATGCAATTAACTAGGGACTAGTTCTCATGAAAATGAAGGAAAATTGCAATAAACAATTACTATAAGTACTTGCTCAAAATGATTGATCAATCTATCCATTCCACTAGGTCAGGCAGCTTTCTGCAACATTGTTTAAGAAGTACTCATTTAGTGGCTTTCTAATTTTTAAATTATTATATTGTATCAAAAGTAAAAATCCAGTTCCATGCCATTAAGTATTATAAAACATATATCTATACCATAACATATAGCAATGTAGTGAGTTTCAATCCTAAAAACTCATTAAAAATTAGTATTCTCTCTCCTATGTGGCACACTATCCTCTTCTAACTCATCTCTCTTTTTCTCATATGTCTTAATTTTTAACAGCACTTATTTTTCCCTTTCAACTTTCGTTTTAAAATATTCCTCTCCCACTCTCCCCACTTGCCATGTCTTCCTCCCTCTTTCTATTTAAAAAGTAAATTTTATATATTTATATTATATAAAAAAATAATAATTAATATAATCAAAAGCAGAAGACATAAAACGAGATATAAGAGAGCTTGTGCAAATAATCATCGCTAAGTGTGTCACATTTTATTTTTATGTATATTTTTTTCTTTTAACACTTTTTATTGGTGTTATATAAATTCCATGCATCACACGGATCAACGTTAGTATATATATATATATATCTATACTATTAAAATAAAAAGAATCTTTTTGCTGTGAATTCAAAATTGAAGCCCACTCACTTAATTTCCAAAATTTCCTAACTATAAATAATGTTTTTACATTTTTTCAATATTAATTTTCGTAACTGCAAGGGCAAATAAAAGAAAATCCTAAATTATGCATTTTTCCTATTTTTCTCCCTTTAACATCAATAATCTTGCACACACTGTGTGCAGTTTCTTTTAGTGTGTGTGTGTGTGTGTGTGGGCGCGTATTAACAACATAACCTCCCTAAAGCAAGGCCCTTGGATCCGCCATGCTGACTAAACCTAGATACCTGTAATCACCCCCCCAGCCATAAATATTGGTGAAGCCCATAAGACACCAGCTGAAGTCAAGTCCAAGATGTTTGTGACTTTGAGTTTCCAGTAAATCCCAAAGTTTAGCCCCATGACTGCCGAGTTACCCATGTCACTTATCAGTGCAGGTTTAAACCGTTTACTAGAATCACTACATATCAGATGAAAATACATACTTTGTTGTGACAGGCACCCCATTAATATTATGCTCTATGCTCTTTTTATCGTTTTCTCCTGGACATAACTGGTTTTACTATATGATAATACCATTGTTATCCCTCAAATTTGAAATTGTTGTCTAAAACTCCTAAAATCAAGATTCTTCTTAAAGAAAACTGAATTGGGGAAGGGAATTCCAGGGCTTTTTCTCTTCTTTTTTTCTTTCTTTTAGTGAATTGACGATGGGATATAAACATATCTTTGTGATATTGTTGTAACTGTAAATACTATGTTTCCACATATGCATAATTAACCTGTTGTTGGGGATTAGAACACGATTACTAATCCCACCCAAGATCACCCACAAACACACAAACACGGAATAAACGCGAAGAAGAGAGAAAGAGAGACAATCACAACACAAAACACACGTTTTACGTGGTTTGGCAAGTTGTGCCTACGTCCACAGGAACACACACTTCACTGTTGATTGGAGGTTACAAGAGGAAAGAAAGTTATAGGAGAGAATTACAGAAGAACAAGCTAAAACATAAACACAACGCATTGCGGCTGCTGCAACCCTAGCAGCATATATATGTACTTTCCCGCACAGACCGATCGGTCGGTCTTATAGACGGATCGATCAGTTTAAAGACGGATTGATCGGTCTATCAAGCGATCTTACACTGCTCTCTGTATTTCACCTGCAGACACCACCGATCGATCGGTTTCACTACCGATCGATCGGTTAACCATTAAAACTGATTTTTCTTCACCAATCTCAACAATTATCCCACTTGAAGTAAAACCACTCCAAGTCTTGAGAAATCCCATCAACACTAACACCTTGAAACCACCGAAACAAATACTCAAACCTGTGTGACCCAACTTCCTGTCTTCTATCCCTGAAGACCAACTGAAGCCAAGCACAGCTTTAGTTTGTCAATGTTGACGCCTTTTGTCAATATATCAGCTGGATTTTTCGCCCCGCTAATCTTCTCAAGATTCAGCTGACTGCTGTCCAGCAACGAACGAATGAAATGATACCGCAACTGTATGTTCTTCGTCTTGGAGTGGAATGCTGGATTTTTGGCAAGAAAGATAGCACTCTGGCTATCACTACAGAGCGTCCCTCTGTCAACCTTACCCAACTCATCCAAGAGACCCTGCAACCAAACCATGTCCTTTCCAGCCTCTGTCACTGCAACATACTTCGCCTCTATAGTAGAGAGTGCCACAATCTTATGCAGTTTTGAAGCCCAGTTCACTGCTGTGCCCCCCAAAGTGTAGACAAACCCAGTGGTGCTCTTCTTACTGTCAATGTCACCAGCTAAGTTGGCATCCACATAGCCTTGCAGTTTCAGTCCTGTCCTTGTGAAACACAAAGACATCTCTGTAGTCCCCTTCAAATATCTCAGAATCCATTTGACAGCATCCCAATGCTGCTTTCCTAGATTGCTCATGTATCTACTGACTACTCCCACTGCATGTGCGATATCTGGTCTGGTACAGACCATAGCATACATCAGGCTACCAATAGCCGATGCATAAGGAACCTTGCTCATGTGCTCCTGCTCCTGCTCTGTCCTTGGAGGCTGATCCTTAGTTAGCCTAAAATGGCTGGCTAAGGGTGTATTGACCGGTTTAGCACCATCCATGTTGAACCTACTCAATACCTTATTCACATATTCTGCCTGAGATAGTCTTATGGTTCCTGCGACTCTGTCTCTCACTATCCTCATCCCAAGGATTTGCTTGGCAGCTCCCAAATCCTTCATGGCAAATTGTTTTGACAGTTGCTTCTTCAGCTTGTTGATCTCCTCGATGCACGGTCCAGCAACGAGCATATCATCTACGTACAACAGTAGAATGATTTATGAGCTATCAAAACCCTGGACATAACAGCAATAATCTGCCTCCAACCTAGTAAACCCGGTACTCTGCATGAAGCTATCGAACTTCTTGTACCACTGCCTTGGAGCTTGTTTTAGACCACACAACCTTTTCTTCAATTGCAGACCAAGTCTTCCTTACCTTTTACTGCAAATCCCTCAGGCTGGCGCATGTGTATGTCTTCTTCCAACTCACTGTGAAGAAACGCAGTCTTGACATCCAACTGCTCTAGAAACAGATCCTCTGCAGCTACAATTCTCAGCACTGTTCTGATCATTGTCAACTTCACAACCGGAGAGAAGATTTCAATGAAGTCAACTCCTTCCTTCTGCTGAAATCCCTTGACAACTAGTCTTGCCTTGTAGCGCCTGCTGCCATCATATTCTTCCTTTACTCTATATATCCACTTGTTGTGCAGAGCCTTCTTTCCAGCTGGCAATCTAGTCAGCTCCCGTGTCTGATTTGTCAGCAAAGAATCCATCTCATCTTTTATTGCTGACTCCCACTTCATCGAACTCTCGGTCTGTATGGCTTCTGCATAACTTTCTGGCTCACCACTGTCAGTGAGCAGAATGTAAAATAGGGACGGTGAAAACCGCTGTGGCGGTCTGATGCTCCTGGAAGACCTCCTGACTACTGTCATTGGTGTACTGTGTCCCACCTGTGGGTTCACGTTCTCCTTGTCTTCCTCATCCTCATTCTGTTTGGCTCCCTCAGAAATGTCATCCAAGTTAATGAACTCGGATTTCTTCGTCTCTGGCAGCACACTGTCTGTCTCAACCTTTGACTTATCTTTGTACAACACATGTTCATTGAACACTACGTTTCTGCTTCTGATGATCTTCCGGTTCTTGTCATCCCAAAACCGATAGCCAAACTCGTCATCACCATATCCAATAAAATAACAGATTTTAGATTTTGGTTGCAATTTGCTTATAGCATCAGTATCAACATGAACATAGGACGTGCAACCAAAGACTTTCAGAAATGATGAGTTTACCTCCTTTCTGCTCCAAACCTCCTCTGGAATTCTAAATCCTAACGGTACTGATGGTCCCCGATTCAGAAGGTAGGCTGCTGTGTTCACTACATCAGCCCAAAAGCAATCGGGTAGCCCAGAATGCAGTCTCATGCTTATGGCTCTCTCATTTGGTGTCTGGTTCATCCGCTCAGCCACACCATTTTGCTGTGGCGATCCTGGAATGGTTTTCTCCCACCTGATTCCACTAGCTGCGCAGAAATCCCTGAATCTCCCGTCTGTGTATTCACCTCCATTGTCTGATCTCAGACACTTCAGTTTCAACCCGGTCTCAGTCTCAACTAGAGCTTTCCACTTCTTAAAGGTATCAAACACATCAGACTTGTGTTTCAAAAAATAGACCCATACCTTCCTGTTGGAGTCGTCGATGAATGTCACGTAATACCGCGAGCCTCCAAGAGATGGAACTGGGGAAGGACTGTTGGAATCTGTGAATTTCATTGGCCATGGAAATCCAGATTTCAATGGCTGGATCAATTACAATTGGATTGGCCATTCAATTGCAATTGAAGCCTGGAAACCAAAGCTTGAG
>JAOTRH010114946.1:0-15111 GCA_034768845.1 Heliamphora exappendiculata
GTGAGCCAGACTGGTATAGAGAAATACCATTGGATAAAAGTCACCTATGTGAGTATGAAGTGGGGCCGCTTCTTTGAAAATTTGATAAGGCAAATTTCTCAAAAATATACTTGCAGAACCAGGAAGTGTGTTTCAAGGCCAAAACAAACACAACGGTGAGAACGAAAATTTCGTTATGGAAGTCGTTGTGTGAAGCCAGTTGTCTCGGTTTACTGCTAAGGCGACACAGTTCAAGGCGATACCGCCCACTTGTTTGCCGGTAAATTCAATAGGTCGCACAAGGGAAGGTTCAAGGCTAACCGCTACCTATCCTATGTAGGGACTTTCAGTTGTCTATCTCTCTTACAGTCAGCTTTGTAATCGAAGTTTGTACTCCCACCAATTTCATTCATGGGGGATTTGTTGAAATTTTGTGAATTCATTAGCCATTGAATTCCAGAATTCAATAGTAGAATTCAATTGCAATTGAATTGGCCTTTCAATTAGAAATTGAATCCAGGAAATCAATACCATTCACGGCTATTGATTCCCCTGTAACCCCCTCCATAATGGAAGGTCTATATATGCTGTCATCCCATTCAGTTTTCCAAGGCAGAGAAGAAGAGACAGATACAAAGGAAAACAGACAGAGCAAAAGTTACAGGGAAGACAGTAGAGGTGAGAAAGGAAAGATACAACTCGGATTATATTACAAACTGTAAGAGAGAAAGACAGACGGAGTACGTTCGTAGCCAATCCTTGGTGGTGTTCCAACGATCGTGTAGCCGTTTTATCCTGGGAGAGCACGCCGATGGAAAACCTACAACACCCTTGGTAGGCGATGAATCATTCTTAAGGAAACTGCGTTTGCAGGACTCGGTTTACAAATTTTATTCCTGTTATTTCTGTTATTTTATTTTTTTATAATTTTAGATTATTGTAATTGTTGAAAGTTAATAAAGATGTATTTTCTGGATCATCGAGCATGTATATATATTTTTGGCGTTGGATTTTTCTTAACAATCTTAAGAATGAGATTGTCTCCCAACTGATTCTATATGAAGCAGTGTGTGTGAAACTTGAAACATTTTTAGGCTATAAGATCAAATCTTGCATGAGATTTATATGGCTGAGTCACATTTATTTATCAAAAATTTAAAAAAAATTTACAAAATCAAACCAGTTTTGACCCAATACATTATATAAATTAACTCCGCCTTAACTAAAGACTGTAAATTTTTCTTTTACCCTTTTTTTTATTTTTTTATTTTATGATTTCACCTGCGGCTTTCACACTAATACGAACGAAAAAATAAAGTTCGCATAAGTAGCCATTTCCTAAGCAATTTTTGGCACAAAATTTCAAGGTGGCTGCACACTTATACGTATGAAAAGACAAGATCCGCATAGGTAGCCATTTTCTCAAACCAAACAAACAAAACCAAAAGGAAGAGGGAGCTTAAACAATAAAAGAGACCCATAAAAAAAATAATCCCAAGTGCAAAAAATTCTTGCATCTAGCAATGTTCAAGTGGTGTACAGAATATACTCATATATGAAAGCGTTTTATCCACTATGAACTAGATTACTCAAAAATAAGTGCGGTAGTTAATCTCAAAGCCTAACTTGTGAGATTTCAGCCAAATAAAATATTGCAAAAAAAATACTCAACTTTTAATAAAGTCCCCCATAAATTTTTTTTTTTAAAACAACAAAAACACAAAAAAAATTAAGCACACAAAACAAAACAACTCAAAACAAACTATGGATTACGACTAGCCAAAAAGCTGTCTAGATCACTCTTACGAACCCAAACTTTCTTGAGTTTTAAAGGCACATGTTCTGGGGTGGAAATTCAATTTTTTCTAGGTTGTTTTGACATGTCAAATCTGAGTCTATATGATTCAAGCAACCTAGTGCAGTGAGGTCTGATGTGTCCTTTTATACCACAATGATGACAAATAGGCAAAAAAAATGTATTCCTATTAAATTTCATGCAATTGGGACTTGTGTGACCAATAACACCACAATGATGACAAGTAGGAATAAATTTAGTCTTTCTTACCTCACCATGTATAATGGTGGATTTACCCATATGATTTTTTCACTTTGCATTAGCTTTGGTAGAAAAATTTGCAGACAATCTTTTGGAGCTTATGCCACTCTCTGTCTTCACAAACTTTGGTGCAGACTCATATAGAATTGGCTGGCCAATTTTCCCTTTTCCTTTGTACTGTTTGCTTGAAGAAGCACCAACAAATCTCAGTCCACACCTATCTATCACAGTCTTTTGTGACCCAAGCATGTCATGCAAAGCTTTAGTATCTGCATTCAATTTCTTGAAAGTAGATTGAGCATTTAAACAGTCAATTTCTAGTTTAAAAAATTAACTTTCAAGTTCTTTCTTGGAATTAATACAAGCACGCAATTCTTTTTCAAGTTCGGATAATCTGGTCATTATAGTCTAACTCAACTCAAACATGTTATTTATTTCTTTTTTACATATGGTAAGTTTTCACACAAGGTCTGCCTATCAGATTTAAACTTTCCTACCAAAATTTGAGTTTCAGTTAACTCTTGCTTGACACTCTCATTCTCTTTTTCAGACAGTTTAAATTTTTTAACCAGTTTTGCATTTTGTTTGGTTACCTTGAAACATTCTCTATAAAACTTATCATAAGCTTGTTGAAAAGTTTCATCATCCTCAGACTCACACTACCCTTTTAACCTTCTTCTTTTTCAGAATTATTTATAAAATTTTCATTTTCAAACTCAATAGACTCCTCCTGAACAGAAGAAACAAAAACTATAATTTCACCATTATCACAATTAGGGTCCTTCTCATCACTCATGTCGATTTCACTTTCATCATCCCAAGTGACTGTGAGTTCTTTGTGTTTTTTCTAAGAAAGTTTGGGTATTCTTTAACCATATGTCTATATCTTTTGCATTCAAAGTATTGAATTTTAAAATTTTAGCCTTTCGATCATTTTTTAATAAAATTGGACATATTTTTTCCTTTGTCTTTACCGGGCTTCTTTTGTGATTTTTCCTCCTGAATAGGCCTTTTAGATTTTAAAAACTTTTTGAATTTCTTTACAAAAATAGCCATAATCTCATGGTCTAAATCATCATCCGAGTTGCATGCAGAACCTTGAGTTGTTCTGAAAATTTAGTTCATAGATTTGCAAGTTTCTAACTAAATCTTCAACAGAAATAGAATTAATGTCTTTATTTTCTTCTATTGCTGTGACTTTTGGTTGGAAACGTTCAGGTAAATATTTAAGAATTTTTTGAATAATTTTAGAAGGCAAAATTTTTTCACCAAAATTAAACAAGACATTCACAATATCACTTAATTTAGCATAAAAATCGTCAAAATTTTCATCGTCTTTCATACGTAGAGTTTCAAAATTTGTTGTAAGACGTTGAAGTTTTGAGATTTTTACAGTGTCAGTCCCTTCGTGAGTGATTTGAAGTATGTCCCACGCTTCTTTAGCCAAGTCACACGTACTGATTCTACAAAATTCATCTTGTGTGACTCCACTAAAGATAGCATTTATAGATTTGGTATTCTAGCCTGCATTCTCAAAATTTGCTATGTCCCATTTAACTACAGGTTTAGGGACGATTTCTCCATCAATAGTACAGGTGGGAGACTTATAACCGTCAACAACAGAAAGTCAAATTCTTTGGTCAATAGATTTCAAAAAGGGTCTCATCATAACTTTTCAAAATGGGTAATTATGGCCGTCAAGAAGGGGTGGTCTACCGGTCAAAGCGCATTCACTAAGAAAATTCATTTATTGCAAATTAGTCAATTGATCACACAAAAAAACAAAAAAAAATTTTGACCTTCTTTGATACCAATTGGAAAATTCCGTTTGTAAACTGATTTTTAATAACTAATTTTCTTAAATAAGCTAAACAATGCAAAAGCTTAAAACAATCAATCCCACAAGCAGCAAATATAAATAATCATAACCACACACGAGACGACATTTTCTACGTGAAAAATTTCAAATCGGATAAAAATTACGAGACCACACCGGGTCTAGAAAATCAAACACTATAAAATTGTTGGTTATAATAAAATCTCTCAAACCGATGTTGCACCCACAACCAATTGTTTGAAAGTCTACTCCTGCCGAATTCACGTACACCAACTCTTGTGCTTGACCGCCGTTGGAACCCACCACCGAACTTCACTGCTGAAAGACTCCTCCACCAGACTTCAACACTCAAAACTCCTCTCAAGTGACTCCACGAACAGATCGTTGAAGGTTTGGATGCTTGATGATTAACTTGACTGCGCAGAAACTTATTGAATCATCAAGTTGCGGTAGACTAGCTTACGAGCATGTGAATAGTCTTTAAAGCTTGTGGCGGCTAGGTTTTCATACAAAATATAACAATGAGGCTCACCACAAAGATCTTAATTTCCTATTTATAGTAGAATACCTAAAACCCTAGCTGACGCTGCAATTAAAAAGCTCTTGTTGCCGAGACCGTTCGATCGGTCTATTTACCGCTTGAGCGGTGAAATTTGCTATTCAGTAATTTTGCTGTAGACATGAGAAACCGAGAGGTTCAATAGACCGCTTGATAGACTGCTCGAACGGTCTATCGAGCGGTCTGCCCTGTGAGCAATTTTGATTTTTTTTTATCGTTTTGTGTGGCTCTGCAATATTAAAATTATAACTTTAAAAAAATAAGTGTTAAAATATCAATAAATAAAATAAATAAATTAAATAATTATTTATAATAAATTTGTCTAACATAAAATGAATATTACCGAAGGTTAAATTTTTAACAATATTAAAGTTACTTTTGAAATTTGGTCAAGTGGTTATTAAGACTTAAGAATGACCGAATTAAATCGGTTGTAACTTGTACGCAAAAATAGGTTCTGAACAGCGTACGGGAAATGAATGAGCTATTGAGCTTGACGAAGACATGAGAGTTATCTTTGGAAATGGGTACGGCGTCGAATTGCTAATTTGATACCTTAAAGCTTATTATTATATGATACATAACTAATTAAATAATTACATACTCAAAAGCTTATTATTATATGATACGTAACTAATTAAATAATTAGATACTCCAAACCACGAACTTTGGGCCAACACTAGTTCTAATGATGTTTTATCCTTAATTTAATCATCCCCAACCTAATATAAATGATTGGACTTAATTATATGCCCCTCACATCACATGCCCATCTATTTTATTCCACTCACTTGTGAGAGTAATTATTCAATGTTTTAAGAATATTAGGTGACAAATTTACGTGGTACTTTTATTTAAAATGGTGATAATAAATTTTACACGGTAGGTATATGATAATTCGTCTTTGTTGAGTGATTAAGAAACAAAAAATGAACTGCACAGTATAAGTTGTAATCATTTATTTGTCAAGAATATCATATCCTATCACTTATATGGTACTCTAAGAATTACCTAATTTGCCCACTTGAGAGGACTTCTTATATTTGCTATTTATTTTTCTTTTTGAAACATACTTCTCTTTAGTTCTGTGTTGAATTTAGATTGATTTAGCTAAATTTTTTTGGGGTTTAATATGGATCTATTTCGATGATATGAATCATTTATTCTATTATTCTTATTTTATTAATTATCCTACAAAAATCAAGTTGATTAGATGACGTTAAATGTCTTAACAAATTATATTTGTATTAAGAAAATAAATAATAAATAGACATTATCGTTTTTTTTAACACGAATATATAAGCCACTTAAAAATATTTGACCGACTTGAATTTTTATATAAATATTATATATATACACTAAGAATAGTAAAATGAACAACTGAAATAATGGAATCGAATCTATTTTGGAGGTTTAGGCGGGACTTTGAGAAATAAGAACGACCTACTTAAGACATAGTTGGTTCAAGGTTTAAAAGGTTAGATTTAGACTAACACCCCCCTATATTTTGACATCGTTTGATTGCATAATTATTTTTATGAATTATTTTCATAGATAATTAGTGTATTCTTATTATTAGTGCTTAGAACATTATGAATTAAATTATTAGTATACTATTTTTTATCTTGAAGAGTGTTTGGTTGAGAATAGAATAACCTAAAAATAAATAGTACGTTGTTTGATTTGACATGATTTTAATGTGATTAAATTTTTTTTATGTACAAAAATACTGAAAATAGTTCTTCGACTAATTAACTCACCTCTTCCATAGGATTGAGATAATCCCACCAATGGGGACTTAGCTTGGTTAGGAGGTTTTTTAACCTCCACAAAATGCTTTCCAAACATAGCATTATATAAAATTATTTTTAAATAGTTACATCACTTATTTAATTCTACATCCAAACATGATAATTTAAGACGGGGGATTGGAATCTCTTTAACTAATTTTATTCCCAGTATAAGAGACTATTATAATAGTGGCCATCAATTTACTGAAATTTGACTGTTTTACTAGTATAAATGATAAGTTTTATCATTATTCCTACTTATACTTCTCTCAATTAAATACATACTATATTATTAATCTTTCATAATAGTTTAAAAACTAATAATATAAATATGTTATTAATTTTATAAATTTAGTTCTTCAAACTAAACAAAAAAATAACAGTTTTGTTGTGCATCATGTATAAAATAAATGTATTTTGGAAAATACCTAATCATTATTCTTTTGTCAAGGTGCAAGTGGGGTCAAAATGAATGTCTTCTTAGGGCAAAAAGGGAAAAAAAAAATTGCACAATTGCAAAGAGATACTTTGGACCACATTGAGCAAGTGCTTTTCTAATTTCCTATTTAGAGATTCATCGTTTGACCGAATGAAAGTGGGACCCCATTTACTTCTGAGTGGTCGCAATAACTTGCAAACTATTTTATGGGACCAATTATTTCAAGTATCTTCCAATATTGTACTAAATTAATTTAGATTATACATTTGTGTAAGTTTTATCATTTTTTATGTGAGATCTACATAAATATATAGTTTAAATTAATTTGAAACAATACAGAAAGACATAAAGAATAATTTTTTATTTTATGGACAGGGTTGTCTCCCGAAGTTTCTACCGAAATGACTAACTATTAAAGAGTTCTAGAGGCTATTTGTATGAGATAATTAGTATATTTAAATTATTAGTGCCTATAATATTATAAATTAAATTATTAATATAATATTTTTGTACCGAATAGTATTTGATTGAAAGTAAAATAACATAAAAATAATTAATACACTATTTGATTTGATATAATTTTAGTAAAATTATATTTTTTCATGTATAAAAATGCTCAAAGTAGTCCCGGACTAATTAACCCACCCCTATACACAAGTGGGATTATCAATGCGATTTGGTTCAAAATAAATCAATTTTGATGTTTCGAATCGTTTATTTTATTACTCTCGATTTATTAGTAATTATTGTAAAAAATTAAATTGATCGGATACTGTTAACTGTTTTAACAAATTATATTTGTGTTAATAAAATAAATAGTAAATAAACATCACGATTTATTTTTATTTAACACAAATGTAATTTGTTAAAGCAGTTAACGATATCTAATCAATTTAACATTTTACAGTAATAATATATATATTAAAATTAATAAAATAAATTATTTAAATCATCAAAATAGATTCATTTTAAACCAAAAAATAATCAAACTCACGGTTGAATAGATTTAAACGCTCCAAAGGTATTAGGGGCGCCCCCAAGTATGGCTCCGGGATAAAAGTTTAAAATTTCGATTATCTTTGTTTTTTTAGAAAAAAAAAAGTAGTTAAATATATTTTTAACTTATCCAAGAAAAAATTAAAATTTTGATCAAATGACAATAAAAATTAATAAAAAACGAAGATAAATAAACAATATAAGAAGATAATAAAAAAATATTAAAAAAATAAAAGAAGTGCCCCAAAATATATAAAAAAAACCTAACTAATAAAAAATATATACAATATAAGAAGATAATAAATTATTATTCCCAGGTAATGATCCATTTACAATATGAAAATCAAAGCGTGGTTGTGTCTGGCAAAGGCAGGAAAATTATTAGGTGGCCGATGGTTATATTATTTATGTGATATTTTTAATAAATAAAAATATATAATAAATTTAAATAAATTATTTTTTATTTCATATATTTAATAAAAGTGATTTAATATTATTTTTTGTAAAATATTTTTCTTACTTAATCAACTAGAAACACTATAACATAATAATATTTTAAAATTATTAAATAATTACTCTGACAAGGACATAGGGATAAATACCTCTTTCCGACGGCCAAAGACCGAAAATCCCAACTCAATAAAGAAGGAATTTTGTTTTATACTTTTGAGGGTGTAGTTGATGGCCAATTTAAGAAAGTAAGTGCTTATTATTTTGGATAAGAATGAATAGAATATAAAGGATTAATAATATAGTGAACTCACATGTTTTTTTGACATATCAAAAAATTATAGGTGGGATTATTTATAAATAAGGATTCGTTTGGTATTTTTAATTGAATTAAATAAAATAAAAAGATTAAATAATACTATGAGTTCCACATATTTTTTTAATACCAGGGGATCAATCATGAAATAAATGATATGTATAGTAAAAAATTTAGTTCATGTTTAGTTATAGTGGGATAAGATTTATAGAGTTATTTCTAACCGTTTAATAAGAAAGAAAAATAATCTAAATTTCGGTACTAATAATATTAAGGGATGGTCTGGTACTATTAATACCATAAATGAAATATTAATAATTTAATATTCGTTGGATTATTTGTCCTAATCTCGCGATATAAATACGAAATTAATAATTTGATGAGACAAAAACTAAACATGTAGGGTTCACATATTTTTAATCCAATTCGACCCTCCTAATCCCAATCCAAACATGCTCTAAGAAATTTGGTTTACATTGGCTCGAGTATAATAAAGAATGGTGTAAACGTTGTAGAGTTATTTTTTTATCGTTAGATAAGAAAAAAAAATAATACAAAACTTGATACTAATAATATCAATGGGGTCTAGTATTATTAATACCATAAATAAAAAATTATTAATTTATTATTTATTGAACTGTTAGTTCAAATTTCACAATATAAACGTAAAACTCATAATATCAAATGATAAAAAAATTTTGATTAGTCAATCTTGCATATTAATCCAATTTACCATCCTCTAACACCTCAAAATAAATAATGCCAAAAATGCTAATAAGGGTTGAGAGAGTGAATAGTAGGTCATAAGTGTATATATATTTATATAAAATATATTAATATTTATAAGAATTATAATTTCCACTTTAAAAACTATATTGATATTAAATTTTTTAAAATTTTATTACTCTTACTATTCACTATTTAGTATGCGGTGGTGATTAGCACTAACATTTAGGAAATTAGCCTAAGTTTGGACTAAAAAGCCTTGTGATTTTTTTTTTAGAGTTTTTTTTTTTTTTTTATAAATTTTTTTTATATTTTAGTTTAAATTTTTTAATTTTCTGATTTTTTTTGATGTGAAGATTTTAAAAAGTATGGCAATTAGGGCTAATTTTGGAAAAAGTTCACTAAAGATAAAAAAAAATCAAAAAATCTGTTAAGTTAGCTTTTTTCGTTTTATATTAAGTTTTTTTAGGTTTTCATAAAAAAAAATTATTTTCTTATTTTTTCATAATAAGAGAAATACAAAAAGTATACTTATTTAAAGTAATACTGAAAACAATTCACTAAAAATAAAAAAAAATTACAAAAAACAACTAATCCAAATACAAGTTTAGTGTGCTTAATCTTTGGTAATTGTTAAATTCACACATACTTGATGGGTACACCCACCATATTTATTAAAATACATGTACACAATGCATAAATACTTATATCGATAGACGTGTTCAACGATTAAAAAAAGTGTTTAGTTAAAGGCACTTATTGATAATTAGTTTAAAAGATAATTTTTTTTATATTTTTAGTTACAAAATTAAATTTATTTCAAAGTAAATTATTTAGTAATTTAGTTTTTAAATTAATATTTTTAAAATTAGTTATTTGAGTAAAAAGCAAACTTTATTACTATTTGTTTAAATTGAACAAATTTGTTCTTTATATATTTAATAATAACAACTATATATACAGTTAGTAGTTATAGTAAATAAATTATAAATAAGAGATATTATTATATTTTTAAAATAATTAAAATTCTAATAAAATATTTTAAAAATTTGTATTTTAATTTAATTTTTTGACATTTTAATCTTTTTATTTTTTACCAAGCAGGCTATATTGATTTTTTGTATTTTAACTAAAAAATCAAAAGAAAACTTTCTAACCCAGTAGTCGGTGCTTTATGGGCCCTCCCAACAAATTGGGATTCGAACTCCCCAACCCCCCTCTCCCCCCTTGTAATAAATTAAAAAAAAAACTAAAAAATCAAAAAATTAGAATTGATAAGCATTAATTACTCATTTTGGCTTTCATATTTTCTAAATAAGTTTTTAATATTAAAAATAATGATATGTAAACAGTTTTTTGTACGGAATTTCTGTATTGGTCCAGTTAACTATGGTTAATTAGCCAGTGAATATATAATGGAATAAAAAAATTAATATGAATATATTTCAGAGGTGGAACTTTTAAAGTTGATAGATGAGAATATTTAAGTATTTGACCCATTTGAAATAATTGCTTATTTATTTATTTATTTGAATTATTTTATTTTTAGTTAAAAAAATTTATTATTTAATTAAATATTTATATTTTTTTTACTCATCTTGTGGAGACAAATCGAAAAAATAATTTTTTTGACTAAAATATAAAAAAATCAAAAAAGACAAAAATAAGTTAAAAAGTTGAATTTTATGTTACTTATTTTCTTTTTTGGCAAACTTTTTTTCCTTTTATGTTCAAAATTGTTTATTTTTTCAGTTTCTCTAATCAAAACGATTTGATAAAGTAAAATATTTTAGACAAAAATGAAAAAAAAAATTAGAAAAAACAACAATAAGCAAAAACACTCAAATTTAGCCCAAACAGGGCCACTAGTACTTTCTCTTCTATATAGAATGGTGCGATATTTTTTATTCTTTTATTTCAACCCAAAACAATCACATGCCAGATCATATAACTATGAAAAATGTTTAAGACACAAACTTTCAACTACAAAAATTACAAAATTTTGATTCTCACCCTCCATTTAAACTGGAATCTACCAAAATTTTGATTCTTACCCTCCATTTAAACTGGAATCTACCAGTGCAAATGAATAGTTAGGATCAAAATTCTAGTTCAAAGTTTGTATATGTATTATTATTATATAACTATATATATATAAGTTTCAAAAGTACGAATACCGCATCGTTTAGATTAATTTTTTATTTTATTTTTAATTCATAAACCAAAAAAAAAAAAATTGTAATTAAAGTTCCAACACAAATTTCAATATAAAAAAATAATAAACAGCAGAGAAAAAAAAGCTTTAATACACTGGAAATACATCTATATAAAGATGTGCACAAATTGGGTTCTAGCATGTGAAAGCAAAATTTTTAACCTAACTTATTTTTAACAAATGAACGTTATTTTCACTCTCACCAACCCGCTAATCATCAAATCAACTATGTGGAATAATTTTGTTCGCGGTTTCAACCAGCAGTTTAACAAATTGAAAAGTTATTAAATTTTAATATTATTTTCATAAATTTTATTTTTAAAAAAATAAAATTTTATTATATTTTTAAAAAAAATTATATTTAACACATCAAACAAAAGACTAACTAACAATAACAATAATATTTGAATAATAATAATAACATAATTAAGTATATCTAATAACAATATTTACATTGCATTCTTATTGGAAAAAAATATTCACAACATATAAAATAGTAATTAAAATCATAAATGTTCTACTTTGTTTATTATGAATCATAAAAAATTTATATAAATATAAGTATTTATATGATATTGAGATTCACCGTATGTAAAAATATGATAGCTAATACATACTGGTCATTACTCTGTTTGTTGGCGCTTGCTGTTTTCTACTCACTCGTTGCTCACAAATTACCCAAGTATGTATATAAGGCTAACTCTCCAAAACTTCCTGACGCTCGTACATGATTTTTAACTATAAGTAGTCTATGATGCTTAATTGCTAATTATTTTAAAAGTAACTTTGGCACAAATATAATGCACCAAACTAATTTTTATTAAAAATGTTAATAATTTTACTATAGTTAATGCTTGATTACAAAAGAAAATTTCTATTCACATCTAAACGTTAAACTATTCATACGTGAATTATTATTAATTTATTGTGTATAATTTTGTGTGTAGATTTTGAACTTTTTTGAGATGTTTTGAAATATCTATTCTAGATAAAATCATGACTCTTAGTAGAAACTATCCATCTGAGTTTGAAAAAAAAAATAATGAATAGACAAACGATTTAAGCATGTGACAGATTTTGAGGGGTTCTATTTTAGACAAACTATTTTATTATTTATTTTTTTAATTTGTACAAATTTTTAAGTGATCCTATTTTAGAAGTTTGCTTTAAACCCTCTAAAACTCATAATCAGTTCTGGTTGGATTAGCGAGTTGGAACGATTTGGCAAGATGTTCGCACATCCTTATATCTATACGATATTATATGGTATTCTCAATAAATAAATAATTGCACCTTATATAGTAAGTTATTTTTTATTTTTTACTCGCCTAATAAAAATAACTCATTATGCCTTTATCGTAAAAAATTGTCGCTACAAAATTAAATAAGATTACTACTTAAAATTACTTCGTGATAATTCGGACACACTGAATAATTATTCGCTTGTAACTCTTAAAAGTGTTGAGCATTGCATGAGGGTATAAATATACTTGTCACTAGTTAATTTATTAAAAGAGAGAAGTTAAATCATCATAAAAAATAAAAAATAAAAAGCCAAATTAAATATTAATATTTTGAATTAGGAATGTTTCACAAAGCTATTGTTATTAACTTTTAGCTTTTTACTACTAATTTTAGTTATAAATTGTAAATTTTTTTAAACAGCCACAACTTTTATTACAACTTATTACTAATTTTTCTTCTATTTTAATTACAAGTTACAATTTTTAACAAACACTTACAACTAGTTCTGTTACAAGTTATAATCTATAAACTACTAGTTTCAGTAATACAAAACTCCACCTATAAAGAGAAGAGAGAAAATATTAAAAATAATAAAAACTAAAGCAATTAAAAACGTGACCCGAATTCATTTATAATAGAGGCTTTCAGTCAAAAGTCCAAAAAAATAAGTTTTAACGTGCAAGATCCATCAACAAAAATTTTAACGCGCAAGGTCCAATTACCCGTTTTCTCTCAAAAATACCCTCCAAACAGATAAAATTATCTGTTATGCATAACAAACAGATAAATTTATCTGTTGGTGTAATTATGTATTATATGTAAACAGACAAATTTATCTGTTAATGTAATTATGCATTATATGCAAACAGATAAAATTATCTGTTTATATATATATACAATCTTTCACCCTTTCTCAACACTGAATTGCTACAGAAATGTAATGAATTAAATCCATAGGTGTCACGATGCGACGCGTTTTCAAACTAGTTTTGGTTGGAAAGCCACAGCTGGCCGGAATCATGTCGGAAAATTTGACGAATACATGATAATGGACGGACCGATTTGCATTGGAGGTTGTATACCACAATTGAATTATGAATTACGGGTACAGAACAATCGATGAACACGTTGGGGAGGACGACGATGACGATGAAAAAGACGATGAATAAGCGAAGGTATTTTTGTTTCAAAATGACCTTGCGCGTTAAAATTTTTATGCAGATAGAACTTATTCGTTAAAAAATATTATGCTAGATGAAAAATAGTAAACGGC
Source organism: Heliamphora exappendiculata (assembly GCA_034768845.1). Classification (NCBI taxonomy): domain Eukaryota; kingdom Viridiplantae; phylum Streptophyta; class Magnoliopsida; order Ericales; family Sarraceniaceae; genus Heliamphora; species Heliamphora exappendiculata. Next base: position 13,882 of record JAOTRH010114946.1, read on the forward strand.
GTATAAATTAGACTGTTCACTAATTTTTCGTTTATAATATGTGGTCCCACTTACCATTTTTCGCTAGACAGTAATGATTGACAAGTAAATAAAATATATATATATATAATTTTAATTCATTTTTTTATAAATATTAACATATTTTTCATTTAATAACCACCTCTTATTAAATACTATTTAGCATTTTTCTATAATATAATAAGGGCATTTGTTAGTGTTTAAATTACAATTTAGAATTTATTATTCAGTAAAAAAAATTTAAAAGCTAATAAAAGCATTTATATTTTTTTGTTTATACCTTCTTATCTAAAAAACACAAATTCTAGGCCTGTTTGATAATGTTTACGTTTAATGTTTTTTGTTTTTGTTTTTAAAATTTTTGTAAATTATTTAAAAACTACGTTTAATAATTTTTCTTTATTTAAAATATATAAACAATTTTTAAAAAAATTTGTAAGCAGATAAAATATATTACTATTTTATTTTGTAAATAATTTCTCATTTCTTTTTTTTCTTCTATCATCTCTTTTCATTCCTACCGCTTGCCATTACATTGTCAAACACTTCCGGCCGACCACTATGTCTAATCACCATCTTTGGCACTATATCTAATTACCATCTTCAACCATCACCTTACCTCCACTGGCCGCACCTCCACCCACCACCTATGCCCATCTATCAATAACTTTACTTACTGCTACTAGTCATCATCATTGCGATAACTTTTGATCACTATTTTTTGTCACTGACCAACACTCACCTACGCCTACTACCTTTATCTCCTTTATCTCACGCTCACACCTCCACTTATAAATATGTATTTTTAACATATTTTTATTTTATTTCCAAAAAAATACCAAATAAAGATTTTTTTATTTATTGTAAATAAAAAATAAAAAAATTGTAAACGTTACCAAACATAATCCTACGATTTTAAGTTATAAGTTTACAAAAAATTATTATGTACTTTTAGAATATCATGTAGCATTATCTATGTGTTACACTTAACAAATAAAAATATATAATATACACTAAGTAGGTCACACTTATTTTTTATCTACTCAATAAACATATAAAATATTTTTTATTACATAATTGAATTAAAGTATAGATAATGGCACAAGATTCTCTAAGGCCATGGTTGATGCGGTTTGAATATGTGAATTCATTGGCCATTGAATTCCAGAATTCAATAGCAGAATTCAATTGCAATTGAATTAGCCATTCAAT